>MU401493.1:0-47582 GCA_022579005.1 Poronia punctata | reverse complement strand
AGTGCAAGACTTTCCGTTTGGGGGTCAGGGATGACCGCATGTGGAATAATATTTGAAACCTTCCTTCTAGGGATCTGGGGTGGGAAAGTCAGCATCAAATGAATTGATGCTTTCCTGATTTGATATCTTTTACATACCTACCTAGTACGCGGAAGTACCTAGGTAGGTGCAGGGTTTTGAGCAACGCGCTTAATTTAGGTATAAGTAAGTACTTACCTAGTAGTAAAAAAGAGTCTAGCAATAGAGAAGGACGGTTTTGGTATCCCGCAGTTCAATGTAACTGGATAGGTATGTCATTGGCCCCGAGGCCATTTGCTCGGTAGACTTAGGTTAAGCCATGTTAAATGGGAGAAACTGTATCACAGGTCCGATACTTTGGCATGTATGTTTTTATTTTATTTTTTAAAAAATTCTGCAACAGTTCAGTCAAGAATAGGCAACGACAATTATCGTAGACTTGGAGAGAACCTCGACAAGAGATCGGCTGGTTTTCGGGGTATCACGACATTTCCCGTTCTATACCCATACATAGGCGGCTACTCGTACGGTCCTGCAGGCCGCCGATCGGTAGTGTCTGCGTCACATGGAAGCATCCGTTCCCTTGATTCTTGATCTAGAATAAACCTTTGGGGACAACATCATAACAATTAGGTTTTGTTGACCATTATAAATAGGTAGGTAACAATCTGGTCCAATCTGTTGGTAGTACGTACGTACGGGGTACGGTCGGTCGGACGTCCGGGGCGGCGAACGCGGGTCAAACCCGGCCCGAGCTATGTACATGAGTTATGTAAAATAGGCGGGAACCGAACCGAGTGTCTGGGTAGAGCCAGCTACCTGGATACGGTACGGCATGCACATAATATCCTTTGGTCCTAGATAAAGGATTGCAGCTAGCTATAGACTCTAGCGTACCTAGTCTAGCTTGGGTCTCATTACACGCGCATGTGAAAAGGATGCGTCCCCTTTAGCGTGTAGGTAGAGTGTCTGAGTCGTATGCACACCTGTAGGCTAGATGGATTTCTCGTATTATACTGGTTAGGTTAGTTAGTAAATACGGGAGCTTTTCTAGAACGGAACGCGTCTTTGAGTCGGCACGGGCATCACCGTCAGCATCAGC
The DNA here is from genome assembly GCA_022579005.1 of Poronia punctata. NCBI lineage: Eukaryota > Fungi > Ascomycota > Sordariomycetes > Xylariales > Xylariaceae > Poronia > Poronia punctata. The sequence continues at coordinate 46,462 of MU401493.1, read as the reverse complement.
ATCACGACGCGAGAACAAAGTAGGTAATGCAGGTCAAGACGTACGTATAGTTGCGATGCTCTAGGTTATAGCCTGAGAATTGGTCAAGGTTCGTTTCCCCCTACCGTCATTTACATGTACCTATTCGTACATATACATAACCTATACGGCCTTTCTCACTTGTTTCTTTCGACGCCATATGTCTGCCCTGGGCAAAGGGTACGGTAATGATTCTTACCTCTGGTAAAAAAAAAAAAAGGCCATAATGATTGGGCGCTCAGGTGATGTTTAGGTCTTGGCTCAAAGTGCCTAACCTGTATAAGACCTTGAAGATCCTTCAACCAAAATCCTAAAGGCCGAGACCTCACGAGGGTAGCTGGGGTTGTCTTGGTTTGGTATAAACATGCCACACCCACAAGGTCCCTAGTCTACCCTTTACTGTACCTTAGCCCCCTGCCCAGATTGGCCCGAACATTTCCTGAATAGACGGTGCCCGAAAGTCTGGGGTAGACAGGGATCCAGTATATAATGTGATGGATGCCAGACGCGGGATGTACTGTGGTAGGTACTCGTGAGTCGTAGGGCAGCAATCATAGCCAAGTCCTTCATTCTCTTTGCCGGGAGAGCTGCTACCTTTGACGCGGGCTTTCGGACATTCTGACTGCCGAGGTCTTGAGTTTTATGGATGCTTTTAAAGTTAGCTAACACCGAGTAGGTCTAAGTAGATATGAGGCTGCTACCTATCTGGCTTCGAGTCTCGGATATATCAGGCCTCATAAAGAAAGATGGGTTTTAAGTTACGGTACAGTTGATGTCGACTTTATTCATATTTATCCCTAGTGAATTGCTTCCTGATATGTAATACGAGCTGTGATATGAAGTACAAGCTTCTGGTCAAGTATCCAAACGTAAAAGAGCTTTGACTTACTCATCCGCATGATTAGCTTTTAACGTAGGTACTCAACATCAAGAGCTCTCGACTTTAATCTCTGTGTCCTCTTATAACGTTGTATAAAGGTATACACCTACAGGAGCCAATGCAACACTGGGCCGGGATCCCAACCTCGGGTAGCTGATCGACTAGGGAACTCATGGCAAGCCAATGGTTTGACTCTGGGCGCGATACCCCTTGTTGAATGTCGTTCACCTGACCTCTTTTCTTTTTTTTTGGGGGGGGGGGGGCTTCCTTGTAGGTACCTCTACACGGACACGACCGCTTTGCCCCATCGACATTGGGCTAAAATGTACCGAGTCCTTTCTTACCTAGGGATTCATGTTTAGAAGTCGCATATGTTCGTTCCCCAATGGTTCAGGGCCGTCGGCTTGTTCGCCAAGATACTTCTATCACATATCGTTTTCTTCTGCGCTCGAGTAACATGGTCTGGCTCCAACATTTTATAATCCAGCGGCCCATCATATGATGGATATTTCAATCATGTCGTGGCGGACTCGCCAAGCTGTAGCGTCCGTCTCCAATTCCTTAGACAGATGGTTGCCGGCAGGGTGTCGTTCGTCTAGGGACAGCACACACCGAAACAGGGGACGATTTGGGGAAAGTTGGAGAACGGATGGCCCAAAGTCCAACCCAAGATTGGCAGTTCCATACTCGTACTCGTAGCTAGGTACTTAAAGTAACCTGGAAGTTGTTAACATATGAAATAGAGACAGATAAGATGCGGGCATTGGCCAGGAGTCCCTAGTTTACCTACATATCGCCTATTGAAGTTCCTAGTTATAGTCCCGAAATAGATATCGGCTATAGAAATATTGTCCGAGAAGGCTGCTTAACGCGTGGCATAATAGTCCATCGACCCGCGTGACGCCTTCTCTTGTAACTGTTGCGTTTAATATCGAGCTAATATCGCAGTCTGTTTCCGATAGGCTTCCATAGCCGTTATCAAGTCGCGCGTGGCAAAGGATCCGAGAGATAGTTACTAATAAGTCAACCACCGAGTACACCGCTAGGGAACGAGGGCTTGAGCAAGTCAATTCGGCTCGCTTAGTTTTCTACTCGGCCTCGGTTCTTCTTAGGTATTTCCTTTTCCGTTTCCCTCCTGGGGTGCCTTTGCATGTTGAAAGCTTCATCATTCAACAACGCGTCAGCAAAGGAGCTGGCGCTTGCTGTACGTGAGAAAATACGGCCCCCGGCTGTCGTTTCGAAGTAATGAAGGGGATCCATATTACATGTACACGTATCGATTTTCGCTCCTTCCTTCATGAAATAGTGCATTACGCCATTTGGTCTGGAACATTGGTGCGAAGCAGGTGGCTTTTTACGGGCAGGACGGACGCGCTAGTGTCCCCATCGAAGGTAACACAGTTATGGTAGCGGTACCTATCCTACCATTAATAGGCGGTAGGTGACTTGAAACCCTGAACCGAGCGTGCCGAGTTAAATCGAACCCTGCCGAATATGGGGCAGTTACAAATATTCGCAAAACATATGCACCTGCTTTATGTTAGAGTAGAAGAAAGGGGGGGGGGGGGTATTAGACAGATTGCCCAGTCTGTAGCAATGCTAACTTACCATGGTATTCATCATGGCCATATAGACTCTAGGTTCCTTTGCAAGAATACATTTCCTTTAGCAGGTATGTACTTGTAAAGGTCAGAGGCATGGTGCTAGGCTAGGGAGAGGTAACGAGGTGACCTAGATATGGTATTCTGACATGAGGTAAATATCAGGGGCATTGCCAACAGTTGCCTGCCCGGTTTCCCCTAGACCTTCAACGGACATTACCTAGATAGTATAATGCATGATAGCCTTGCTAGGTATCATTCATTTCCTTGGGTTGAAAGTCGATCGATGAGAATAAGAAAATCTATTGAATCTTAAGCTGGATCGCATGAAACATCATCGTGCTGTAGTTAGCTGTAAGAGTTGGGCATGGTCCGCATAGTCATTGTCCACTACGGACTATGTAGTAGTACTGGATGTGTGATATACCGATGTTGTATGCTACTGGATTTAGGTAGGTTATGCACGTTACAAATGCAACATAAAGACAGTACCTAGGTTCGGGACGGGACGGCTCTTCATGCCTAGGCACCCAGGGTTCATGGTAGTCGAGGGCGCATCCCGTGTTCTGGGCTTTCATAGTAGATCCTAGTATCCGAGATCATAATGCCTTCTCTCGGGCAATCCGTATTTGTGCGAAAGAATTTGCCGCCAGCGCAACACAGGAAATCTAACTTACGAGAAAGGTTCCGGAAACGTAGCCAGCCCACCTTAGCACTAACAGGACCTGCCGGGGGCGTAACAAGTGCCAGCCATTAATTGATTAGATGGTTCGATTTTGTTGGAAGAGTCCGGTAGGTCAAAGTTACACACGTGGGCGATGGCGATGGCGAACATGTACGTCCGGACGGGATTGCTGTTGGCATTCCTCATAAAAAGCACACTGAAAATTTTTCACCTTTTTTTAATCCCTCTTAAACAGTCGGTTCCCCCATCAAGGCTTGACAAGATGTTGTTTTGTAATGGATAAGGTGATATGCCAGTCGGGCGGCTATCCCGTCTAGCAAAGACCCGCAGAAAATGGCAACTTCGTGGAGCAAAGGAGCGTAATGGCGCCTCAGAAGCCTGCACGTCATGCAGTAGTTACTGGATACCTCGCCAGAAACACCTGAGAATTGAGTAATGGTAATGTACGGAACTGGGGCCGTTTGAGATAACACACCTTGCGAAGTTAAAGCTTGGCGGGTTCAAAAATAGAAGAATGAGGCTAGAGACTCACAGAGAGCATCGATGGTCTAAACCTGGGAGAATGTCATGGGAGTTTCTCCGGTTTTGTTGTAATGGGTGTTTCAAAGAACACGGCTGGTTGCGTTTCGAACGCACACGTCACCAGACTAGGAGAGTAGGCAGTTTCAACTTTCAGACCGAACAGTTCAATGTTCTCCCCAGTATTATGTGAATATACCCATCTACTTGCATCTGTATTAAGCTGATAGGCGAGTTATGGAACTACTCGATAGCAGGAATATGTTAACGCGCAAAGATGACGGTGTGTTTTCAATATTGGCGGCGAAGGGCGCGCCTGCGCGACAAATCGGTGGATTAGTACCTGCCTCTGTACTATCGCTTCTACGATTACCTTTACTGTTACTCGTACTCTATTACAGCCATTTTGAATTCGACGTCTTACCTCAGGAGAATACTCCATCCATGAAGGCGTGTTCTATCTAGGTTTGGCAGGTATACGTCGATAATTTGCTTATTACCATAGACATATGTTTTCACCTGATGTAGGTTAGGTATTTGACACTGCGTGTTTGGCCCACCGCTGGCGTGACCCTTGCTGCGTCTCTGGAGTCGAGGTATATTGTTGCTACGATTCAAGCAGGTCGTCATTGGCCAAGGATTAGTCGAGGTGCCTTCAACCCGAGGGACATAGTATATCCCCGAGACTAGGCCTAGGATCACGGGAAGTTCTCTAGATACGTACCTGTAAGTAGGTTAAAAAGTAACGTATGTCTATGTGGCTTGTGGCTATATTATTTGTACACCGCAAGAAATAGGTATTTATACTCCAAGGTGAAGTTAGATGACAGCAACCTGACAGCTTTATTTCAACAGACACGCCTAGAATTACAATAGCTCGGTGTGAAGCCGAATTCTCCGAGCCGTCGCTAGGCTTTGCTATAAGCAAGTCGACAAGCCAGAGTAGGTACCAGAGTATTCGGATCAAAGCCGATATGACATATAGCAAGATCGTATGTTCAAAGGTCCTTCCTATCCTTGCCGTTTTGTTACATGGATGCTCATGCAATGCTATGCTACGCTGCAAGGGAGTGGAGAGAGGGTTGCGCCCAGCGAATCAGATCACTCGCTGCCCCAGACGTACATGATGCAGGCCGCGAGAGGTGTGAGTCAACACGGTAGCACAACTGGGCCAACAAACTGGGCAAAACGGCGTTTTGCAGATTATAAACCAGAACTTGTTTGGGCGAGGGTCGGAGGCTACGGGGCTACGTAAGGCCAGGCAGGGAGACAGGCAAGCCGATGCATCCATAGACAATGTAGATACTGCTAGCATTGACCTTCGGGTATTACCTCCAAATGGTCGCGAATGCGGCCTCGATCTTTAGGTACGTTTAAGGTCTCGTGCGTACAATAATCACCCAGAAGATTTCAAACAAGCGCAAAGTCGATACGTCGAACAGTTGAATAGGAGGTAGGTAGAGGTACCTACCTTAACTGAGATTCACAACGACTCGGGCCGCCCTGGCAGTGGCAGATGACGTTACCCATTGCAAAATGAGTAGGGATACGCTCGCTTCTTCAATATATGTGTGCTACAGTATGTGCCAATTCGATACAGATGGAAGATTGGTTCATCTTCGACCTTTTACGCTGATACCCAGGTGCCGGCTTGGTAAAAGGTAGCCATGTAACATGTACGGGTATGACATGGTAAGGCAAATTCGAGCTGTCAAATTTAAGCCAGGGACAACCACTTCACCTATGACCACCAATATCCGAGACGGGCACTAGTGACGTGACTTGAATATCAAGTAGTCACACTCGTGATAGTGCCACCCATTTACGTGTATGAACGAGCGCTGAGGGTGCAACAAGAATGTCATTTAGTTACCTACTAATACATGTGAGCATAACTGACAAGATTCGGCATCAGTTACATATTCGATGATGGTTTTAATAGATGCACACTACTGAATTAGTGAGTAGGTAAAGTACGTACAAGGATGCGCGGATTGGCGTTATGGGACCTCGATGTAGGACCCTTGGCCTCTGGATGAGCCGGTGTCCAGTACTCCGAGAGAGTTGCGCACCTTGTGACCGGAAGCCCACTTTTGCTACTGTTAAGGAGCCAGATTAGGCCCCAGTGTATCCAATCATATTACGAGACGCCGCTAGATCCCAGATCGCAGAACCCTGGCGCCCTGGATAGATGCGCCATGTTTGGTACTAGGCGTTTTGGCGTTTGGTGTCTTCGACGAGGTTTGGCCCCCTGAATTCGTTTTCTCGTCATTGCCCGAAGGAAAGGAACCTACTGTACAACCTCCCTGCCTCCTGCTTCCTGTCTGCGAATCTAAGCTGAATTAGGTACAGTTGGCTGATGTGGGCACGATATTGGCGGCCGAATCTCACACCTAGCGGGCTGCATGAAAAGCCCTACTGCTGTAAGAACATGACGCCAAGTGCTGTACGTCAATTCTCGAATTTCCAAGAGGAGTTCTACAACAGCCAATGATAGATCCAAAGTAAATATATTATGCCTTCGATTACTGCTTTGTAGAATCAGAATATGTACGGGTATCAGGTATTGAAGACGTATATGCACTGCGCTTAGACGCGCGGCGTGTACAATGTTTGTTGAGCTTTTATTCTAGACGGTAAAAAATGAGAGTTGGTACATACATGTATCTAGCGTGGGGGTGCTATAAATATGTACTTGCACCACCTAGGCACGGCTAGGTTAGGTCCTTTTGATAGATAGGTACGGTCCGTTAAACACTTCCGAGTCCGCGTATTGTTGGCGTCAAACACGGAGTGTAGTATTATAGTCTGTTACCACTGTAGCAACAGTTTGACAACAGAACAACACACGATAGAGATGTTTATTGCCGTTTCTTGATATGTTTGCTTTGGGATGCTGGTCTGGACTGTCTGGCTCTGGAGACCGTTGCCGCTCGCTGACGCTTGTTGATCACAGCCCAAAAAAGCAGGCAATGCCCGAATGACATACACTTTCATTGCCATCCAAGGCTGCGGATTATCACCTTTGCCTTGTCGATCAACTTGACGTCGTCAACGCATGTTGAAGCAGGCAAGTGAAGAAGAAACGCCTGGCCGAGTATGGAGCAGATGTACTCGTAGGTTGTAGGCGAGGTATTGACTGTTATGCTTTTATGGCTGTCGCTGTGTTCACTTCCACTACAAAATTTCCTACGCTGCAACTCCGATGAGCTAGGAGATCTAGTCCTCCTGCACAGCCACAATGTGAAGTGAGATGTAGACTAGAGGCTTTTCCTACAAGTACCAACTTGCCCAGATAGCCAAAAGCGCAGGTAAACCATATGTATCGTGTAAGAACGATGCGTGGATGCCTGGCTACCGATCTAGTTGGGTCAGGCTGCTCTTTCGATAGCCCGTACTGCACTCATTAACCTCTTATTAAGGCTCCTTGTCCGGCTCTCCAGCTATCCAGATGCCCTGTCGAGCCTATAAACCTTGTCTCTGTTCAGAATATATTTTCTTGAAATCTGTCAAACACTCAAAAATTTCCCAATCTATAGCCTCCAGCAGGTTCCTGCGCTCCAAGGAAAGCCAATGGGAGGTCGGATGTACACGCACATTCAGAAGGTTTTAACTACACATGTACACGTATGTATGTTCATATGTAGTATTTGCAACAATTGGAGCGTTATGTAATTGTAAAGCTTCCCTAGGTAGGTTCTGTGCCCCACATAGCCCCTCCATTAGCGCTGATAGCCATCCAATCCCCTATTCGTATTTGTCTTGTCTTCCATCCTAATTGCCAACAGCTCCCCACTCTTCAATTGCTCCCAACTCCCACCATATCTCTGTAGACTGTTACCTACCTGGAGGTACATCGTATTACCGACGTTGTTTTGCGCTTCAAGAACTCTTTGAATCAAATGAACGTGTGATTTACATGTTTGTATCTAGCATGGTATGGGTTGGAAGGCGAAATCCGGCCTAGATATCAAAGTTTTTCGTGTCTCGACTACCTACATAGCTTGTAGCTGTGCTTACTTCCATGCTATCGGGAGCCTATTTCCGTCAGGTCGACCTACCTACAATCCGAGTTGGACGTACCTGCTCACGACTGACTGAGGCTAAGTACTTACCACTACCTGCACGTATTTTATCTACCTATTACTAAGGGGTATACCTACACCATTCTACCAGCAAACCTTAACTTGCCTTCTACCACCTGACCTACACAACCTACTTCCCTACTCTACATCGCTTGAACGCAATCCTCGCCAGTTCCTGGACAGCTCCGAGAAACATTCGATATTTATCTCATAGGAGTCCGCGGTACTTTGCCGTCGGAATACTTCTTTGCCGCACAACCTCGTCCTCTCACGGCGTGAACCCACCGTCATGTCCAATCCGCCGCCGCCCGTCGCATCAGCTTCCGCGACCAACGCTAGCGATGATTCTGGTATGCCCGCCCACAATCAATCAATGCACACAACCTACCCACCATTCACATAATCCACCTTCACCCGCCATTCACCATCCACAGTCCGGTGTCTGGAGTCCACCACTGAGCACAACTGCCCACCTACGATTGCCCCCCTTCTGGCGACCTTCTGCCCCTCCATCCCTCCATCTCAGCTTTCTACCCCCCCAATTGAAGCCTGTCAACCTCAATCCCCTCTATTTGCGTTCGCCGTCGTTCTGTTGTCAATTATTACCCGGATCGCTGCACATGGAAAACTGAAATAGTACGCTTGATCCACGGTGAATATTGACAATGACTGCCCATGTTCCAGCCTCCACCATTACCGTGAACACGACTGCTAAAGCTCCTGCTGCCGCCCCTGCCTCTGCGACGACAACCTTCCCGCCACCCAAGACCGACAAACCTCGCCCTCATGTTTGCGCTACGTGCCAACGGTCATTTGCTCGCTTGGAGCACCTGAAGCGTCACGAGCGCTCACATACCAAGGAGAAGCCGTTTGAGTGTCCTGAATGTACACGATGCTTTGCTCGTCGGGACCTGTTGCTTCGTCATCAGCAGAAGCTTCACCAGACGACAACACCATCCTCCCGCCCGCGGAACCGACGGGAGAGCACGAGTAGCACTGCTACTGCCCAGAGCCGCGCCAGGAAAAACAGCGTTGCCAGTACCAATGCTGCTGCCGCCGCCGCCGCCGCCGCTAGCGGTGCCGCTGGCGGCTCTTCTGCCAATGCCTCGATGCGGCCACGGGCGAACACTATTAGTCATGTTGACCCCAACCACGTACAGATGATTGCGGCGGCCAATGCTTCTGTCGCCCGGAGCCAGCACATGCCTGCGGCTCACCACAGCCGGCACCAGAGCCTGGTTGGCCTTCCGATGCACAACATGGACCACCAGTATACTGGCATGTCATCTGTCATGGGCCAACGTGGCCTGAATCATGGTTTGCCTAAGCTCGAGACCCATGGTATGCAGGGGTTGGACTTCAATAACAACGGGCTGCGCACAGCGCCGCCTTTGGCCTACCAGCCCGAATTTGACTTTGAAAGTTTCTTGTTCGGTCACGGGAACTCGACTATAAACCCCAATGCCCTCCACTATACCGAGTCTCCCCATTCCATGTCGTTAGATCCGAACTCTCCGTTTGGGAATGGCATGGGCGATATATCTCAACATGTTGATGACAATTTCGACTGGCTCACTGGATTCGAGCAGAATATGACGTTTACGAATATGAATGAGAATGCGGTCGATGGCTCGTCGCCGTCGGCGATGAGCACTACGAGCCAGAGCGGCATTAGTGATGTGATGCTTGATGGATCGAACAATACCACCATGCCTGCCGCTACTAGTTCTATGTGGCAGCCTGCTCTCATGGGACCGCCCCAGCTTGGGAACTCTTTCTCTATGGATCTGAGTGGCGGTGTCTTCCCAGACCTATTGAACGGGGCCCCCGTCTCGCCGCAGCCCCCATCACAGAAGCCCATGACTGACATGTACTTTTCCACCCCACCACCGTCAATGAACTCACTGAGCCCTTCTATCATGCCTGGTCTTGTCTCGCAGAACATGAACCAAGCCCTGAACTTTGGGCCGGGTCCGGAGACACCAACCTCCCTCGGAGGCGGCCACCAGTCTCACTCCCCCGTAGCCACCATCACTGATGCTACAAGGAACGCCATTGTCAGCGCGCTTACCCAGGGCACAGTTATGAGCAATGGCCGCAAATACTCCTTCCCCTCGCCAAGCTCCCCTATGTCGCCTCAGCTTCAAGCTAGCGGGGATAGTGTGCCTGATTTCCTCAAGAACTTGCCGAGCACGCCAGAGCTCCAGCGGTATGTTGGTGGCTATCTCCGGTATTGCCACCCGCACCTGCCATTTTTGCATATTCCTACTTTGTCTTTTGATATGCCGCCTACTGTGACGGGGCGAGGCGGTACTGCCGGTGGCAGTGGGTGCCTGATCCTTTCCATGGCTGCTATTGGCGCACTGTACGAGATGGAACGTTCTCAATCTCGGGAGTTGTTCGAGATGGCCAAGAAGATGATCCAGCTTTATCTAGAAGAGCGGCGAAAGGCTGATATGCGGAAGGCGGACTTCCGTCGGACGCCCGCAACAGACCAAGGGATGCAGAACGCCGATTCGTATGTCCACACACCGACGTGGCTAGTCCAAGCCATGCTGCTCAATGTTGTCTATGGGCATAACTGCGGCGACAAGACTTCTAATGACATCGCTGCAACCCATTCGGCAGCGTTGGTGAGTTTGGCCCAGGCAGCTGGTCTGCTCCGCCCTCTTCCGCTTGACACGGCCGAGATGCAAGACGCCCAGGTCAGCGATGCCGAAGGGAATTGGAATGGCGGACTGAAAGCCGAGACGGAAGAACAAGCTGAATGGCTGAGATGGAAGACAATGGAGGAACGCAAGCGGACCCTCTACATCATCTTCATCCTTTCCAGCCTCTTAGTGGCTGCCTATAACCATGCGCCAGCACTGACTAATTCTGAAATCCTGCTCGATCTCCCTTGCGATGAGGAGTTCTTCGCGGCCGAGAGCGCCGCGGCATTTCACTTGAAAGGAGGCGTACGGGCTGCCAACCATAACCGGACGACGTTCCACGAAGCATTAGGAGAGCTACTCCGCACTAACGAACGACAGCAGAAGCAGGCATTCAACGGCAACCAGCAGCAATTTGGCCCTATGACTAACGGTCACGATATACCGAAGAGCGAGCTAAACCCTAGCACGCTCGGATGCCTGATCCTTATCAACGCGCTGCACAATTACATCTGGGAGACGAGGCAGCGTCACCACAACAAGGTGTGGACGAACGAGGAGACGGATAAGATGCACCGCCATATTGAGCCGGCGTTGAAGGCGTGGCAAACTGCTTGGGCCAGCAACCCACACCATAGCATGGAGAGACCGAACCCATTTGGTATGGGGCCATTGTCGGCTGATGCTATCCCGCTGCTCGACCTGGCTTATGTCCGTCTGTTTGTGAATATGTCGCGCACCAAGGAGAAGTTCTGGCAGCGTGACTGGGAGGGCGTGGCCGAGGAGCTCTCCCGCGGCCCCGAGATTATCCAGCATGCCGAACATTCCCCGGGCTCCAACGCGGAGTCAGTCTCTGATCCCTCGGACGTGTCTGGCGCAAGTTCTGTCTTTATCGACTCGCCACCAACGCAGTCGTCCTCGCCCGAGTTTTCGGCAACCAAGTTTCCGCCTAGTATGTCTCAACACCATTCGCGGTCGCCGCAGTCGAGCCGGGCCATTTCACGTCGCGAGAAGCACCTGCGAAAGGCTGCCTTCTTTGCGGCAGATTCGCTCTCCATGGCGGACAAGTTGGGGGTGACGTTTGCCGAGTTCACCAGCCGTGAGCTGCCTGTACAGTCGGCGATGTGCTCATTTGATTGCGCCCAAGTCCTTGCTGAATGGGTCTCGACCCTACAGGATCGTGTGGGCAAGTACCTGGGCGTGCTCGGGAAGGATGACGTCGATCTGACCGGAGTCCCTTCCATTATGCTCCTTGAAGACGATGATATGAAGCTCCTTGCTAAGATCCAGGAGATTCTGGACAGTGCGGAAGTGAAGATGAATATCAATCTGAGAAACGGAACCATCAATGGCAATTATGATCATAGGCTACATGTGGACGCAATGGGCGGTTACGCGGCCAAGATATTGCGCGTTACCGCGTGCATGTTGGATAACTCTGCTGTCTGGCCAGGTAAGTCGATCAGGGGAGCGGATAGAATCTTCCGTCTCGCCCACTTGTTGTTGCAAGCGATATTGTTATTGTGACGGCCGTTTCTGACAATGATTTCAATAGTCCTCAACCTCATGGCGCGCTGCCTCGAAAGCCATGCGACACTCAGCCGGGTTCGAGCCGAGAAGTCGGTATCCGCTAGTGAGTGAGCTGGCGAAACCAATCCCATTAGCTTCTGCTCCACCAACCACATTTTAATGCCGCGGTTGTAAGCCCGCAGCGCCGTCGCTATCCGCCCTGAGGCGAGAGGTCCGCCGCGAAGTCCATCTGCGTCGGTCGCCGGGCACACACACCCGCTCCGTCGACACTTTTGTCATCAGCACGATTAACAACAAGTGAATACCCGCCATAATCGGTCTCTTGATGGATTTCGAGGCCCCAGACCCTATTTACTATTGGGCCGTGGTACCAAACCTTGTCCTGAATAGGTTCAAATTACGACTTTACGATTCAACATAACGGAGAGTCGACGAGCTCTATGTTTTATGCCTCTGCTTCAACGATTCATTAGGTATTTCTTTTTTGGCCTCGTCCGCGGCTCCCGGACTTTGTATTTTCAGCATGCGTGCTGGATCTGGGATGTGCCACTTGACAGAAGGCCAAGTTGCAATAACAGCTCCCAACATCAAGGGAACCACGTATCAGACGAAGATAATATCTATCGCTCGGGCTACTGTTACATATGAATCTGCGACTTAGTCATGTTTTACATGACAAACGCTTCCTTGGCTATGGTGTGTAACGCCAAGATGGTCCGGTTGGGCAGGAATGGCCAGCCAGAGGAACACGAGCCCCCGGAGGCTAGAAGAGAAAGGCAAAAGATATATCCTCTTTGTGCCATCTTCAGAACTGCTCTTGGGGCTTGTGGTATACGTGGAGTCAAAACAGATGGGAATAGTCACGAGTGTTACAAGATAACGAGGAAAAAAAAAAAGCCGCACCAAGTGGCGGTCAGAGTTTGTCAGGAGGTGAATAAAAAGGTGTTGGGCAAATAAGAGAAAAGGAGAGAATTTTCTGTGCAAGTGGGGAGACGTGCATAAGAATATGAATACCTGCCTGCCTGTGGCCTAGAGGAGGAACAAAGGCTTGTTGTCAGCTACAAGGAAAATGATGACAGTAGAAAAGTGCAAACCGCACTACGATTCTGTAGACGGGGACATATGTGTAAATGTTACAAAAATAGGCAGCAACACAGAACCAGTCTTTGAACTAGGTTAACTTGCTTGACACAAACCCATTCCATTCACTGATGAAGAAAATAAAACTTTTAATTGGGTATTATTTGATTCTATTTTGAATTCAGATAATATATATTATTCTTATCTCTCCTCCATTCTATCTATCTATCCATCTATCCATCTACCCATCTATCTACCCTTCCCGCCGCTATCCCTATCCATATCCCTATCCCTATCCCTATGTGGTTTTATTCCTCCTCATCCTCGACATCATATTTCTACTATCAGTACTACTACTACTACTACTACTACTACTACTACCACTAGACCCAGTACTCGTACCGGATATGGTTTCAATTCCCGAATCGGAATTGGAATCAGAATCAGAAGCGGATACGGAATAACTGAAATCCACGACGCCGACCAACTTGCTCACGCTCTCGATTATACCTTGTAAATCGTCGCATATGAGGGTACTGCAGACTTGTAGGACTGCGAATTCGGCGTAACTTGTTTCCCGCGGGTCGTTTCTTCTTCTCTTATTCGTCATTGTTCTTGTCATGGTCAAGGAGGAAGAAGAAGTAGTAGTCGCGGTGGGTAAAAGTTGACTACTAGTTGTGGTGGTGGTTGAGTTGTTGTTGTTGTTGTTGTTGTTGTTGTTGTTGTTGTTGTTGTTGTTGTTGTTGTTGTTGTTGTTGTTTAAAACTTGAGATAATCCTCCCTGTCCTCCTCGTAAATCGTTTGGGCGAGAAAGGCGGAGATGGGGAGGGATGGAATGACCGGATTGTAAGGCGTTGGAGAGAAGGGTCAAGGTGCAGATTATACTATCTTTTGTCGGGGAGATTTCCGCGAGGAGATTACACCATGGTTCCTTTTCCTTTTCCTCTTCCGCTTTCTCCTTCTCTTCCCCTTCTTGGTTATTATTATTGTTGTTATTATTATTATTGTGTTTCTCTCCGTTGACGGTATATGATAATAAAGTGAGGTAGGAATTTATCCTGGAAGCACGCTGGATTATGTCCTCGTATAACTGACGAGGAAAGGAGCCGCCTATGGTCGGTTCCCAGCGTTGGAAATCGGCGTGTTGTTTTAGAGAGGGGAGGAGGAGCATTAGTTTTCCGAAGAGGCGGACGCGGTGCTTGGTTAATAGGTGAGAGGGGGTTCCTTTGTGGGTGTGGTCGCCGCCCGTGCCGGCGATTTTGCTCTTGAGGGTTTCGTTTATCACGCTGAAGTAGTTGGCTAACAGGTATAGGGTCGCGGCTAGGTCGCGGCGGAGCCAGGTTCTTTCTGTTACGGGGCTGGGGAATATGGTCCAGATGAAGGCTACGAGACAGGCTCCTGCTACGGTTGCTAGGCGGTAGGGGGCTAGTTCGTAGATACTTTTTGGGGGGGGAAATGAAATCAGTTAGTGTTTAGTTTCTCGAAGGGGGGAGATGGAGGATAGAAATTGTATGTCAACTTACGGGTAATATGGTTGTCCGTTTGATGTTGATAGCGCCACGCCAATCTTTATGACTTGTAGTTCGTAACCGATGATGATGACTTGGGTTACGGAGCAGATGAGTACTGCGGGAAGGAATTGTGGATATTTGACAAGAAAATAGAGGGTAAAGGCCTGGAAAAGAAAGAGGAAGACGAATATGCCGGGTACTCTTTGGTCGACAATATACCATGTGATGAGCGTGAAGATGAGGGCGACGAGAGTTCCCAAAGTTCGACAGACGAAACCGAATATCGATTGCCCGGACGCTAGATACATTTGTACACGTCAGTATGAAGTGTGGCCACATTGATCTCGACTGGGTGAAAAAAAGACAAGATGTTACTAACTTTGAGTCATGCCAATGGCAATAATAATCAGAGCCCAAACGAGCCTCTGTTCCTGATAAAAGACATGCGTCTTCTCAAGAAAAGCAACGATACCCACAGTCAAGGTAGCACAGGCACATCTAAAACCAAAAGCCGACTCTTCGGACGAGAAGAACTTGGATACGCCACGGACGGCGTTTCCAGCCCGTTGCCAGGCATTCGTTGGCGGTAAGTGCTCCGGATCTCTCTTCTGCGCGAAGCTGTCGCCCATGTAGATGATGGACATGCCGGAATCGAATAGATCGGCATTGTTCTCCTGGCGTTTGTCCTCGTCTTTGAATACGCTTGTGATCCATTTCCGGAGAACTTTTGGACGTGGGAATATTAGTCTTTTGCGCGACATTGTACCGTCGGCCACTTTGGAGTCGGCAAATTGCACGAAGCGAAGGACACCTTCTCCTGCGGCTTCCATCTATATTTGTGTGTAGTTGTTAGTATTTCCTGTATATTACTCTATAATACCATTCCGACACGCCGACTGGGGAAATGGCGATGATTAAAAGGTTCCTAGAGCAGGACACGCTACACCCCCTTTTCGTACAGGTTCTGTCTAATCAGGGTTCATTGCGGAGAGACGGAATGCATAGGTACTTACAAGTGTATCGATATATAGCAAAATATAGAGCGGTCCCTGGTCCGGTCGATGTTCTTCATCACCCTTCGGGAACTGGAGGGTTTCAATCTCGTCAGACGACGGCTCATATGTCAAGAGACCTTTCTCTCTAGCCCATGTATGAAGTATCTTCCCACGAATGCTGCGGAAAGCCTGTATCTTCTCCTTTAGAGCTTGTGCGAAACCCCGGTCCCCCGGTCGAACAAGATCCCCTTTCGACTCGACATCTGCACCTGCACCGTCTTCTTTTTGTCCCGACTTCTTTGGACGCGGTAGGATCTCTAACAACATCCCTGTATGCTGCAATCCTTCGTCGATGGCTACGGAGAGCTCCTCGAATGGCTCGTGAAGCTGTTTCATGACTTCATTCCACACGCGTTTATCCTCGTTCTTCTCGGCTAGAACCTCTAATGGTGTCTCGGCCGTTGTGATCCACCCACGTCCCTCGGCCAGTCGCTGGAAGATGTCGATCACAGTGCCGATGCCATGGATCGGTATGACGACAGCTCGGAAAAGTTCCATCATGGTCGTCAAGTCTTTAGCTGCTAGTTTGGACCAGGCGAAATCTCGCTTGGCAAAGGGCATGTCGGCGTATATCTTACCCGTGAGGAGGCGGATTTTAAACATGGTCTCCTTGATGGCTTTGGCCTCGGCTGTCGTTTTGGGCTCGGCTTGTGTCTGTTTATGCCCCATGTTCTCCTTGTGTCTACTGGCTTGCTTCTTTATATCTTCATCCTCGAGATGAGTTGCCGCAGTGATATCAGCGGGGACGGCGAACATGTCTTCCCGCTCTAGACTCTGAAGATATGCCTTTTCTTGCTTCACAGCTCCTTGGAGGAGCATGATGGAGGCTTTAAACTGGGCAGCTGCAACGGCGCGACTCGGAACGGGCAGAACGAGCAAGGAAACACCCGTGGCGATGGCCATTCCCGTCAACATGGCAGTTAGCAGCCGCTGCACGAGGGAGGCGAGAGCCGTGTAGCTTGTAATGTTGGGACTATAAGTACATGCGATATTGGTCAAGATGGAGTAGACGATGCTCGGAATGTTCAAGCTCGGATACTTGGCACGGATGGTGTTTACAATCCAGATATTCGTGAACAGCCAGACGGCAGATACGGCCGATTGACTCGAGTTATACACCGGACGACGGACACTAGGGTCGTCCGGCACGTCCTGAGTGTGGATGCGAGCCTGAAGAGCTGACCACAGGATCAACATGGCAAGAGCGGCACCGATACACGAAAATAAGAGGTTGAAGATCAATGTCTGTATGAACTTGCCGCGCGGAAGGACACTGAGCGATAGTACGGCTACAGTGCCGGCGAGATAGCCAAACGTCGAGAACTCATTGGCCACGGCATCAGATTGATAGATGGCTAGTCCGATGACGGGTGAGAGACCGCCTCTGTCACGATGAATTAGAAAAATGTATGCTTAATTCCATTCCAGATATCCCTTACTTTAACATTGTGGTCAATGTTGGCCTATCCAGGCCTAGCTTGACTACGAGAAAGTTCTTGACGGCTTTGAATGCGCCGGCCATTGGCGCACGCTTCGTCTTTGGTCCGCCATCATGGCTATCATTGCGGTTGCCACCATCGACGCCATTGGACCCGTCGACATGCTCTCTATCTTGAGGCTTCGCCCGAGGCAAGTCGTCTTGTTGTCCAGAGGTCCCGGACATGATTGGTGTCACCTATCTCGTCGGTATACCCTGGCCGACTGAGAAACAGTTACTAGCATGTGATGACGGTTATGGACTTGAATCTTGATATACACCTCTATATTCGTTAAGAGGTCGGTATCATTGACTTTGACTCAATTGGTTTAATCAGTGAGAGAGCAATTGAACGTCTAAATCATGGTGTACATCATTTACAGGACTAGAAGAGATTGGTTACTACCACCATCAAGGAAAGGAATTATCGATTTTTTTTGGGCATACTCTGACTGAAAAAGAGACAGGAAATACAGCCTGGAATGCGATCTTGAATCTTATCTACTCGTTGAACTACAGTAGGTTCTGACCTCCCCAGTCTAGACTAGCTGGGGCTCCTTTGTAAGCTGGTGCGGGGGTCTGTGCGTCATTTGCCAATTTGGCAATTGCATTAGGCTAGAAGAAGCTAAACTGACAACCTCAATACATCTTATGCCCGTATTAAGTTAGATTAGTTGAACTTCATTCAAATTTCAGAATCTAGAGCACTGCCTTGAGTCTATAAATTATATCCTGTTGTTTTGATAACTTTGTACCGTATGGGAATATATCTATTTGTTATATACACCTCGTACGTCCTAACAGACCTTGTTCAACTTTATACCTACCCTTTCCACACATCCATTGCTTTGCTTCAAGTGATCATCTGATCGGATAAAGTTTGGCCGATTCCGATGAGCCTAAAGTATCAGTGTACCCTATCAGGATTCAGACACGATGCGCATTGCGAATTCTAGAGCTTCCATAACCGCGCCTTGCCTAAGTAAGTAACTGTCTTGAACTTCGGAGCAATCTATCGTCCAGTCCAATACCTCATCTTCATTTAACAGCACCAGCGCGCTTTTTTATTTCATACTTGTACATGTTCTGAGATACCGAGAGCCTATCTTCTCCCTATTTACTAGTGTCGACAACATAGCGGCCAGCAATCTTGTTCTGCGTCATCAAATCGAAAACACCCTGCAGCTCGCTCAAGCCGACGACCTTGTAAGGCGCCTTGATAAGACCTCTGCGGAAGAAATCGATTGCTTCAGTCGTGTCTTGTCGATTACCGACGTAGCTTCCTTTGATATTGATCATCCTAAATTTTGTATGTCAGCGAGGAATTCACGCAGAAAGGTAGAAGAGAACATACCTCGTCACAACATCAAAAACCGGCGCCTTCAAGAACGCATTCGCCGGCATCCCCACACAAACAATCGTGCCATGCGACCTGACATACTCGCTCGCCTGCTGAAAAGGCTTCTCACTAACAGCCAGCAACAACACACCATGGGGACCAAACCCATCCCTCCCCGCAGCCTTCTTCACATCTCCCACCAAATCTTTCGTCGTCATGAAATCCACGTACGCGGACGCACCTAGTGAACGACACATGTCCGCCTTCTCGGCTCCGCCATCAATGGCAATGGTATGTAGACCCATGGCCCGGGCATACTGCAACGCCATACTGCCTAACCCGCCGCCCGCGCCGACAATAGCCACGGTCTCGCCCGGACGCGCCCCGGTTTCTTTAAGACCCTTGTAGGCTGTTAATCCGGCGCATAAGACGGGCGCGATGGCTTCGAGGTTGCATTCTTTCGGGATGCGCGCTACGTGGGCTTCTTTGCCTAGAGCGTATTGTTGGAAACTGCCGTCCACTGTGTATCCTGATAGGATCGGATCAGGACAGAGGGGCTTGTTGAAGTTTAGTTAACTTTCAATTTGTTTCTCGGGGGCATGGAAATGTAACTTACTTCATTAGCAGTAAAGCAATAAGTGCAGTTCATGCAAGACCCGTTCAACCACTTGATACCCGCATAATCGCCAATCTGGACGTTCTTTGCCAACTCTCCACGAGCCACTACCACACCGGCTCCCTCGTGTCCTCCCACGAGTGGAAGCTTGGTGTCTAGTGGCCAGTCGCCGTTGATGGCGTGTAAGTCCGTGTGACATACGCCGGAATATTTGATCTGTATGAGCACTTCATCTGGGCCCGGTTTCGGGACGGGAATCTTTTTGTATTCGAGCTCTATTATCGTCGTCAGTTATAAATATACCCTGTCTATTTTCACACCGTTTTGCTAGGTTAGTTAGGGGACAAGAGGTGACAAACGTACTTCCGCCATGCTCATTAAGCACTTGTGCCCATTGCTCCTTGGGTAAATCGCCCATGATGTCGGGAATAAAACACTTTTAGAGAACCCTTTTGATTGATATCTCGGGGATAGTCAGTCGCTTATCTGGTTACAGGATTTATCGACGAAGATGGAACAGAAAGTAGGTAGGGTTCAAGGGGAAAAGTCAAGAGGTCATGTAAGTGGTAGGTATGTAGGTAAGTACTTACTTCCTATCCTACCATTACACATGACAGCATAGGTATTAGTAGCTCATCATCCACATCCGGCAGCACCACTTTTATCGTTATACGTCACTCTGATTTCACTTTCACTTCAATAAATCCGGAGTTCTTTCCCGATGGCTCTCTATCGTATCATATCATTCCAAAGAGAAATGTTCGGTTAGATCTGCTGTAGGGTCTGTGTAAGTAGGTACCTACCTAGGTAATACGTCTGCTATAATGCAGTGCTGGGCAGGTGAAAGGCAACTGCAACATAGTAAACCTTTTACTGTCTAACACACATTACCTTTAGTTTTTGGCTTTTACAGCGCATTCATAAAAGTCCAATTACACCTGGTACACCTGTCTAGCACTGCACTACAGCACACGCAGTACCTACCTACAGATCTGGACCTCCCTCACAGCAGATCTAGCATTTCTCATTTGCATAAAGCCAACACAAATATGTTAGCTAACGTTGGGTTATGTTTTACGATTGAACCTACTAGATGAATAAATTTCAATTCGAAATCCTATATACATATACATCTCCTTCCTATGAAAGTGTGTGTGTGTGTGTGTGTGTGTGTGTGTGTGTGTGTGTGTGTGAGAGAGAGAGAGAGAGAGACAGAAAGTAAGATAGAAAGAGTGGAAGTTGGGTACTTTTACGGTTTTACCTTACGGCATACTGACGTACTTGGTACTCCCAGTCATGTCATGTCGAATCAGGCCACTTTCACTTTAGGGAGAGAGAGAGAGAGTATGCGGGGTAGATGATTAGTCTTTACTTGGGCTGCATGTATTAATAGATTGATTATGTGTGTGTGTGTGTGTGTGTCTGTTTGTAGACGTCCGTTTGTTTGTTCAACTTGTAAGAGTAAGATTGGGTCTAATAGAATAATATATTTGCCGAGGATGGCTTGGTTGATGAAAAGGGGCGGGCAAGAGGAAGAAGTGCGAGGGGAGGGGGAAGGGGAAGGGGAAGGGGAGAAAGTAATGTAGTATTAGACAGGATTTCGAAGATGAAGAGGAATTCTAGGTAGTTTATCGTGTGTGTGGTACAAAGGACTAAATTAGATAGAAACATATCTACATTTACCCAGTTTCGTCACAAACCTTAGTGGCATCCCTCATCTTCCATTAATTTGTTAGGTTAAGTAGCTAGGACGTTCATGTTAAAAGAGCAATTAGACGTAAGGATTCGACCGACACCATCTTGTTCGGATTGCTTATCTTTTCGTTCCCTAAACCAGGAAATAGCAACAAGTAAACAAAACAAAAAATTATCGTCATTAGAAAATCTGGTCCCTTTTTATCTATCTATCTATATAAACTCATTCATAAATTTATCCATCCAACGTCTGGTGCAAGACATTAACCCGATAACTCTCACTCCTTCCCATCAACTCCTCATGCGTCCCCTTATCCACACATCTACCATCCTCAATCATGAAAATCACATCCGCCCGTCGGATAGTATGTAGACGATGCGCTATAGCCACCACGGTGATACCCTTTGTGGCCTTTTCCAGTCCGTCTTGCAAGAGGCGTTCAGACTCGGCGTCTAGGGCACTAGTCGATTCATCGAGGAGTAATAGCCGGGGTTTCCGCACTAGAGCTCGCGCGATCGAGAGTCGTTGTCTCTGACCGCCTGATAGTTGTCCACCATTGTTGCCGCATTGCGTATCATATCCGTCTGGTAGGGAGGCGATGGTGTCGTGGATGTTGGCTAGCTTGCAAGCCCCTTCAATTTCTGCATCTGATGGCTCGATACCCGGTCGTGCGCCTAATGATACGTTGAAGCGGATGCTTCCGTCGAATAGGACGCTGTCTTGAGGTACGAGGCCGATTTCGTCTCGGAATACTGGTTCCATTTTGGAGTTGATATCAAAGCCTCCCACTTCTATTGTGCCCGACTCGATGCTGTACATGCGCTCGAGGAGCGATATTATGGTGGACTTGCCTGCGCCACTTGGCCCGACCAAGGCGCAGAATTGGCCGGGGAGGATGTCGAGGTCGAGACCCTTGAGAATCTGACGGTTGGGACGGGCTGGATAAGAGAACTTGACTTGTCTGAAATTGACTGCAAGTCCTTGCCCTGATACTGGTGCTGGTATCTTCGACTCGATCATCGATTCATGGTCGGTTGCTTGGGTTCCTTGGCTTCCTTGGGCCGAGGAATCAAGCGAATCTGATGATCCGAGGTCGATCAGAGCACATACACGGCCCGCAGCCCGACCAGCTCTCGTGATCTCCGGTGCCATTGTAAACAGATGACCCCAAAGTTGCGCGCTCACCAGAAGCGAGACGAGAACAATGAAGAACTGGGTTTGTGTATACAGGCCTGCGACAATCTGCTTTGATCCCCACCAGTATACGAGCGCATACAGCAGATTTCCGACAGCCATGGACAGTGCAAGGAAAGCATTAGAGAGAAGGATGGAACGAGTCACTTCCTTCCTCGGCTCAGCAAGTGAACGCTGATATCTGCCCAGTACCTCTTTCTCCAGTGACAAAGCGGCGACGGTCTTGATAGAGTTCACAGCTTCTACGGATATACCGACGGAATCCTCGAATGCTTTTGCATGTTTCTCGTCGAATCGTGCCACGATCCACAGTTTCATGAAACCGGAGCCGAGCATGATGGGGACGACAGCGAGACAGACCACCGCGATTTTCCAGGCCACGATATGTGCCAGGATGATGGCGCCGACAAAGTTGACGGCAATGGAAAACATGTTTCCGATGATAGACCCCGTCAAGCTCCCGATGGCGGCTGTATCGCTGGTGATGAAAGAGAGGAGTGATGAGGGGGTGCGGTTTTCGGACTGGTGCCACTGGAGATCTTGCCTGAATAGCGAGCGAAAGGACAGTACCTTGATGACGTACAGCACCTTCTCTGCAACTAGGCCAAATGTTGACCAACTTGTGAAATTGGCGAAGAACTCTATGATAGCAAGGACGAAGTACAGTAAGCCGAACAGGCTACCTGCTGCTCTGATAGCCTGCTCGGTGTTGCAGGGACTCAAGGATCCGATGGTATTGCCGAATATGAGTGCTGAGCCGAGATACGTTCCACCAACGATAAGGGCCGCGAAGAAGGCGATAAACAACCAGAATAGATAGGGGCGTGTTAGTGAGCCCATCCGTTTAAGAATCGGCCAGGTAGGTTGTGCCGTGTCTTCTTCGCCTAACCCCTCCTTATCAACAGCTTTCTCCGTGGCCGGTCCGGCCTTTTCATTCGCGTCTTGCGCGCCGTCTTCCGAACCCGAGCTCGTCATATCTTTTATATCGGCTGATTCTTTGCCCCCAAGAGCAGTGCCGACACTAGCAGTCTCAGATCCCATATTCTGGAGCCGCACCAAGGCAGCATAATCGGCATCTTTTGCCATGAGTTCGACATGACTACCTTGCTCAATGACCCGGCCATTACGCATGACGACGATCTTGTCGGCATTTTTGACCGTGGCAAGTCTGTGAGCAATCGATATAACCGTTCTGCCGTGAGAGGCTTGTTCGATAGCCGCTTGGATTCGCTGCTCACTTGCCGAATCGAGAGAAGACGTGGCCTCATCTAGTAATAGTATTCTCGGATTCTTTACTAACGCTCTGGCAAGGGCGACCCTTTGTTTCTGCCCACCACTGAGCAAATCTCCGTTCGTTCCCACGTCGGTTCCAAACCCGTATTCGAGAGTACCAAGGAAGACTTCGGCGTCAGCTAGCTTGGCTGCATGTAACACCAAATGAACAATCTCGACTACTTTTTCACCATATACTCGTGCTGCTTCAAGTATATCTTGGCCCCCTCTTACAGCTTCGGCAACCTTGGACAGCTCGGTACCGAGTAAAATAGGTTGAAAGTCCAAATGACCCGAGCGAGAGGAATTGACCAGTCCCAGAGCTATATTTTCGAGGACGGAACGGTTGAGAAGCATCGGGTCTTGCTGGACAAGGCCGATGTAATTCCGCAGTTGACGCACATTGATATCCCTGATGCTACGTCCGTCTATAAGTATATCGCCACCGTCACAGTCGTATAACCGGGTGAGCAGACCGGCGACTGTCGACTTTCCGCTACCCGACAATCCGACAATTGCTGTAGTTTTTCCGCTAGGGAACTGGAGAGAAACATCCTGAATAACAGGGACGTCGGGTCTGGACGGATACGAGAATGTGACATTCTGAAGTTGAATGTCACCCCTGAAAAACTCGGCGGACTGATGGTCCGATATGTCGACTGTTCCGTCAATCTTGGACTCGCGGTCGATGTCGCTCTTGAGCTTCTCTAGCGCTGCAGCAGCCGAACTGAAGATCTGAAGGTATGGCGAAACCTGGCTGATCACGATCGAAGCTGTAAACCCATCAGCATCATCGCATATGACGTATTTCACATAAGGCCCTTACCGTCGACAAGGATGAAAATGATGGTGTAAATTGATCCAACAGTCGTCCCTTCGGTGCGGCCGGCCACGACATCGGCAATGGTGATACTTCCCTGCCAGTACGCGAGACCGCAGGCAGCAAAGGCCACAAAATATAAGACACCAGACTGGATCGCAATTGCCACCGCCTTTTTGATGCCTTCTTTCTTAGCCGAGCTGAGCTTGGCAGCATACTTGGCTTCAAGTCTGTCGTTTGCTCTAAAAGCATGGACGACCATGACATTTGACAAGCTTTCGAGCGCAATCGAGGATGCCGAAGCGACATGTTCCGAAGCTCGTGTCGCGAATTTGCCCACATAGTGACCACCAACGAAAGTCATGAGGAGGAATGCCGGTACAAGGGACACGAGGATGCCGGCCAGTTTTGCACCCTTGATGAAAGCGATGATATAAGAAGCGACGAAGAGCGATACCACGCCGAGATATACGCCAACCTTTTCCGATGTCCCATTTCGTATCGTGTTGATGTCCGCACTCAGCCGCGACGATACCTCGCCGGCTGGAAGCTTGTCGAAAAATGTCACCTCTTGTCGCAGGAGGGAACGGAAATACTTTTCTCGGAGACGGTGGGATAGCCTTTCGCCAAAGAGATTCCAGCATACGCTGTAGATGTATATAAGTCCAAACTGAGCCAATGCGGCCGCGACGACCAGAATGACCTTTTGGTTTATGGCGGCTTGATAATCCTCAGCTGCCCGCGACCCATGGGGCGTATCGGCCGCACAAGTGGCGCCATTGAGCTCGTCGACAAGTTCGCCGAAGAGGATTCCCAGTATGGGAAATGGGATACCGGCACCGATTGACGTAATCACACCTGTGACGAGCAGTAGATAGTCGAAAGCAGTGGGCTCGGCGTAGTTTAGTAGATGGAAATAACGAAAGACGCTGTTGAAGACCTTGAAACGAGCCAGATTAGATAAAATATCATATCCAAAGACGTCATGTTTAGTTGTTGCTTACCCTTGATACTCTCGAAGGAGCAGGGTTCTTTTCAACACCCATTTTGCTGGAGTCGCTATCGGAACCGGGGTTCGCAAGCTCTTTTCCACCTTCTTTCCCTTCCCGGTCTGACACCGAGGAGTTACCCATCTCGATCAAAGGATATGTTGCCGTCCCCTACAACTCTTCATCTGCAACTTGTAAAAGGCAAACGAATGACTTGGGACGGATATGTCTTCGGCATGGCAAGAACTTCTCCAAGCCCGCGAAGCATAAAAATTTGACTAGTGGTCTGGTAGGTAGCTGTGGAAGCAAGAATAGTACGGTAGTTCTAGCAGCAGCTTATTATTACCTACTCCACGAAGCATCCACACGCCATGAGATGTTTGCGGGCCTCTTTACGGGCAGGCTTGAGCCCTTCGGGCATAGAATGGGTATTATGGAATGCTAGTTAAAGCACGACGGAAGGGCAAAGGGTGCCAGGGCCCAGGGGTTGACCGTTGACTGGCCAGATGATGTACGTACATGCACGTACTTGCACATTGTTACTGTACCTATAAGTTTGGGGGGAGCAATATTCTTTCCACGTAAATACGTACTAGATAGAGCTATCTAGCGTGCCAATGCCAACGGCGTCGGTCCAAAATGCCAATGTAATGTAATAATAACGGTGGGCGGTAGGTATAGAGGCAATGTCGTTCTTTGTGGGGTAAATGTACAATCTTTCCATCAAGTGCACAAGATACAAATCCATACCTAGTACCTGCGTCTTGCGACTAGTCCCGCCTGTCCTACAAGGTCATGAAGAAGGAGGGGGCATGAGTGGTTTTCTCTTTCCCAAAGCCATGTCGCCGAAAACGGGGTAGAAGTTGATGAAGCGCTAGACCACGTTTGGTGGGCGGCCGGGATAAATTTCAACGGACACTGTGATTCAATTTTATCAGATGTCTTGGCGTGCAGAATCATCGGATCAGATAAGATAATTCTGAGGGTGTAGAAGCTTGTACTTTCCCGAGGTAGTACTCCCTAGTATTTCAAATCTACTGCGTTACATATTGGTACCTGTGTGTACTGGCAATACAAGGACGTACTTATGGCCTACACACGCCATTTATTGTATTAAGACGAGCTGTTGGGCCTAACTACTCGAGTAGACCCAGATTGTGAATATTCATTTGAAGCAATAGACCGCAAATCTCAAGTTGACATTTTCGATGATGATAAACTGTTTGTAAAACTATTTTCTTGGGTTATTACAAAATATTGGCCATCGCTTCCTTCTGGTGTACACTGTAATCAGATTGAGAAGGGACAAACCCCTTGGATACTTATTAGTTGGTTGTGCCTGCATCTACGAGATGGATGTTACGCCTCTTGAGATCTAGCGTATGTTAGTGCACTCCTTTCGCTGCAGTAACGCCCTAGGTTAGAAGTGCGTGTGCATGCCATGTTCTCTCAAATCTACATGGTATCTACACTTGCAAATTCTGACCTTTACCTGATCTTTTCCCAGGTTGCCTATACGATAATCATGATTTCTATTCTGTTATATAAGTACCTTACCTTATTTCATCTAACCTATATTTAGTGGCATAATAAGCTGCATTCCCATCCATTATAAGATTTGCGAGAATGAGAGTTCAATTTTTTACATATTACCAGCGTATAATCCAATAAGAAGCAGAATCTACGAGTCACTGTCACAGCTTGGAGCCTTGTACACATCTAGGTCATATCTCCACCTGTTCCGACTAAGCCAGTTGCATCAGAGTACCTGACACGTCACAGCCTATCGCCTCCTCGAATTATCAACGACATATCTATATGTGATACTCTATATACCATTATCTACTAAAACAAGTCATCTTTTTGCCCTAAATGCCGAATCGCCATCGACTCGGTAGATACCAGTCTTCAACATGCAAGAGTCCAGCAATAATAGCCAGGCGCCATTGCTAAGATCCGAGTCTGGCCCTAGCACTAGCCGGGATGATTACGGCGCCAGATTGAACTCCATCTCTGGATCCACCTCCACAGATGACAATTCTGAATATCCAGAAGACGACGAAAATGATGAAGATGCCGTCGAAGGTGAGGGCGAAGACAGTTCTGCCCGGAATCAAGGTGGCGTTCGCCAAGCAGATGCAATCAACCAAGTCTGGTCTAAAGCCGCGCTGGTCACGGCCTACATATTGTATGGCAACTTGACTCTACAGAAGGCTGAGCAGCGCGATTAACTAGGTGTTCTTAGTATATTCCTTGCCTCACTCGGAAACGCCTTACAATGGCAGATCATATTCAACTTGATGCCATATGTCGTTAGCGAGTTTGAGTCTCATTCTCTGATACCTACTATCGCCATCGTATCGAGTATCCTCAGCGGCGTCTTGAAACTCCCAGTTGCTAAGATTGTCGATTTATGGGGTCGCCCACAAGGTTTCGCATCTACCGCACTCCTAGCGGCGACCGGCATGCTACTTATGGCTGTTTCTCCGGGAGTCCGGACTTATGCGGCCGCAAATGTCAGTGTGTCAACCGTCATATTTCCGGTGACCCCTAATGCTTAACTTGCTTGCAGGTGATATATTCGATAGGAATAAGTGGTTGCACTTATGTCCATGAAATTATCGTTGCCGACACATCGTCGTTGAGGAATCGATCTCTCGCTTTTGGGTTTAGTTCCTTTCCTTACCTCATCTCTACACTCGTCGGGCCGGGCCTCGCGAGCAGGTTTACCGAGAACGGGCTTTGGAGATGGGCCTTTGCCGCATCTGCAGTCTTCCTTCTTACACTATACTTTCCTCTCTTCTATATTTTGATGGTGAATATGAGAAAGGCCAAAAAATTGGGATTGCTCCATTCAACAAAGGCTGAGCCTTGGACGAGGAGAAAAATCCATCAGTACCTCGTCGACTTTGACGGTAAGGAGCCACACCATTTCCTTGGTCGTTCTGTTACGCTTAGCTAATGTGGAGTAGCTCTCGGTATATTACTACTTAGTGCAGGTATGACGTGTATCTTGGTACCATTCTCTCTTACTAGCGGGTATAGTACGAACGCGACTGTAAATGCGTACACCGTGACTATGTTGCTGGGAATTGGCTTTACGGTCGCCTTTGTCGCCCATGAGAGAAAGACGGCCAAGCCATTCATAGCAGTCTCGCTATTATGTTCCCGCAACGTGGCTGGAGCCTGCCTGTTATCGGTGACTCTGTTTGTCGCTTACTTTGCGTGGGACGGATATTATACATCATATCTCCAGGTCGTCCACGGCTTGAGCATCACGCAAGCCGGCCTCGTCGGACAAATATACAGCCTCGGTTCGTCTATATGGGCAATTGTGGTGGGCTACTTGATCCACAAGACGGACCGTTTCAAGTGGCTTGCCGTACTGGCCGTACCGGTCCATATACTCGGGGGCATCTCGATGATTGTTTTCCGTCGGCCAGATACTCACATCATATGGGTTGTAATGTGCCAGATTTTCTTGACGGTCGGAGGCTGCACACTGGTCATGTGCGACCAGATGGCAGTCATGGCTGTTGCGAGTCATGCTGACCTTGCTTCTATCCTGGCCATTCTATCTCTGGCAAGTTACGTCGGCTCAGCACTGGGCAGCTCACTCAGCGGGGCTATTTGGAATCACACATTGCCCGGCGCTCTCGCCGAATTACTCCCAGAACTAGGCCCCGGCGAACTAGCACACATTGCTTCGAACTTGAAGGAGCAACTAAGCTACCCAATGGGGAGTCCAACTCGGACAGCCATCGTGGCGGCTTACGCTAAATCACAAGCCCGGATGTGTATTGTTGGCAGTATCGTGTCATTACTCGAGATTGCGGCAGTCATTTTATGGAAAGACAGTAAGCTGAGCAAGTCTAGACAGGTTCAAGGGACGGTACTCTAAAGACATATGAAAAGAAGACGAAAAGGATACATAGATTAGGACATCGGGGTTTGAAGCGAGCGTTGATTTTTAGACTAAATACAAATATTAACATGTTAAAGCCATCAGACATAACGTCGCTACAGCTCCTATGCAATCTGGGCCACGTTGAAGAGGAAGAAGTGTAGCACGCAAGATGTCTCTAACCAAAGGCGTGGGACGAGTGCGGCACATTTGCCCTTCCAAGGACCAAGTCGCAGGTTGTACCCTGTGCGAGACATACGGTGTACATTTCACAAGCTTGTTTACTGCACTGTCCGATTTTCGTGTCCACCACACAAAACCGTCTCGGAGGATATGCCTTGCCGGGGCACCATCTCGCAATATGGAGTCGATATTTCTCTGCCAAATAACACTCACCATGTTCGAGCCCAACCTAGCGCTATCCCTCCGTGCGGGTTATATCTAGCGCCTCAATATTTCGACTCAGACATATTATGGGTTTTGTACCTGACATGTCACTATAGGTCACCGATCTTTTCTCTATTGTCTTGTCTAATCTTATCAGATCCGCTGATTGATTAGATCCTCATCAGCCCCACACCACATCATCATCATCATCATCATGTTGTATCCCCGATTCCCCGGCAATGATCTTACTGACGTATTATCGGCTCATCAGGTTCTCTAGTCTAGTCTACTTGTAGTTGTGACTCAGACTATTCGTGCTCTGGTTTGGTTTGGTTTGGTTTGACCCGAATACAACCGAGATGTTTTGTTGTTGTTCGACTAGAATAGGTAATTAATTGCCGTTGTCGGCTCACGTCAAGTACATGTAGGCAGCCACCAGGGTTTTGTCTCTGCGTTAATTACTTTGTTGGTTAAGGTAAGGTACCGTCAGTCTGGATTTCTGTCTTGTGAATGCGCTCTGTGGGTCGGAGACTCGGAGGGACTTTGTAGGATATGTAAGGTAGGTTAGGTAGGTAGGTATTTGTTTGTATATATAGTTACCTGACACAGGATGGATCAATTCGACCGTCTTTTCGGTTAAGATCGATAGATAGATAGATAGAGCAATGTTACGACTTTGTTTCCATTTTGTTTGAATCTTGGATAGAAAATCGTCAAGACGTTTTTCTGTAACTCATATCTTGTTTTCTTTTCTTTTCATTCCAAGTCCAACTTTTTAGAGATTATACGAGTAGATTATAAAAAAAAAAAAAAATGGCAACACAAGAAATCATCCTCCCATACCAACCACCCCCTTCCTCCTCCTCCTCCTCGTCTCAACAACAAGAGCAAGAGGAGGAATTATCCCTCCTATACGGCCCCGTCGACCCTCCCCTGGTAGACTTGACGCTGGGCGAGCTACTCGACCTGCAATGCCAACATCACGGTACGCGCGAATGCATCGTCACGCCGTGGACGGGCGCCAGGTGGACGTATAACGAGCTGAACCAGCAGAGCTCGCAACTGGCCCGTGCCCTGACGTCGATAGGCATCGGCGTCGGCGATAGGGTGGGCATCATGGCGGGGAACTGTGAGCAGTATGCGGCCGTCTTCTTTGCTGTCGCGAGGATCGGCGCGATTCTGGTCATTCTGAATAATACTTACACGGCGGAGGAGGCGCGGTATGCGCTTGGGTTTTCGGGTATGTCTTTGCTTATTTTACATGGACGGACAAGACAAGAGTCACAAGACAAGACAGTCTTTTCGGCCGGTGGAAAGTAGTAAGTGTATCTCGATAAACTGATTCATGAGAGTTTTCAGATTGCAAAGTCTTCTTCACGACCAAGAAAATCGGGAAATTGGATAACTCGAGACTCCTGTCCGAACTGGCATCGCAAAAGGAGAAGAGACCGGATATCGTCATCTTGCGAGGTGAAGCCGGCTCATACCCCACATACGACTCCCTCATCAAACAAGGTCGTCGTGGAATGAGTAGCAGTCACAATCATCATCATCATCATCATCATCAATCCAAAGTCCTGGCCCACAACGTCTGCAACCTCCAATTCACCAGCGGGACAACCGGCCTCCCCAAAGCCGCCATGCTAACCCACCACAACATCGTCAACAACGCGCGCTTCATCGGCGACAGGATGCGTCTCACGCCCGCCGACGTCCTCTGCTGTCCCCCGCCCCTATTCCATTGTTTCGGGCTCGTCCTGGGTCTCATGGCCGTGATAACGCACGGCGCGAAGATCGTCTACCCGGAAGAGACATTCGATCCGGGGGCCGTGTTGCGCGCGATCTCCGACGAGGGATGCACGGCCGTGCACGGCGTGCCCGCCATGTTCGACACCTTATTCAGTCTTCCACCACCACCAAATTTCAACTGTGATCGATTACGTACGGGGATTATTGCGGGGGCGCCGGTCCCGCGGTACTTGATGGAATTACTGATCTCGCGGTTCGGTATGACGGAGTTCACGAGTAGTTATGGGTTGACCGAGGCTTCGCCTACGTGTTTTAATGCCTTTACCGACGATGCCATCGAAAAAAGACTGACGACCGTGGGGACGTTGATGCCGCATGCTAGAGCCAAGATTATTAATCATGCGGGGGATATCGTCCCGCTGGGACAAAAGGGGGAGCTGTGTATTGCGGGGTATCAGCTACAGGCTGGATACTGGAATAATAGCGAGAAGACGGCAGAGGTCATGGTTCGGGATGAGGCGGGGGTTCTCTGGTTGCATACGGGTGACGAGGCGGTTTTCGATCGCCAGGGGTATTGTTCCATCACGGGCAGGTTCAAGGATATCATCATTCGGGGTGGCGAGAATATCTATCCGTTGGAGATTGAGGAGAGGCTTATGATGCATGGGGATATCAAGAGGGCGATTGTCACCGGGGTTAGGGATGCGCATTATGGAGAGGTTGTAGCGGCCTTTTTGGAGTGTGAGGAAAGTGAGGGTGGGAGAGGTGCGAGACGACCTACGACGCAGGAGATTCAGGAATGGGTGAGGGCAAAGTTGGGGAGACATAAGGCCCCTGCGCATGTTTTTTGGTTGGGAGAGGATGGTGTCCCGGTTGATGTTCCGCTTACGGGGAGTGGCAAGGTGAAGAAGTTTGAGATGGCAAGGTTTGGGGAGGAGGTTTTGAGGAAAAGACGGTTGGAGAAACTTTGATTTCTTTTTTTTTTATTGTTTTAGGCTTGTTCTTGTACATTTCTCCCGTCTATTTTATTTATCTAGTGTTTTATATATCTGGACCGTCAAAAAAGGGGGCTAACTGAGAGGGAAAGGGCGACCTGGATAGGAGAGGTAGCACTTCGAGACAACCTATTATTATAATTAGAATAGAGTTATACACACGTACATATCTCGGCTGAAGTATTCTTCAAGGTAATGTATGCAGGTTAGTACCACAGAGAGGGTCGTATCATGGATATAATCTGACATCGTACCTACTACTTGTGTACATAGGCGGGGTTACACCTCATCAAAACATTTCATTAATCACACCCGAGACGCTATATGTTCTTTCTCCCAGCCTACCTCCCCAATACACCGTCCATTATGGACGAGCTAGGGGTAAAGGAGACGGAGAAAGACTGTTCTAATCTTGGCACCGCCTTGAAAGAAACCATATCCCGATGCCTCCAGTATAAAAAGCAATTCGACAATCGAAGCGCGCGGAGCCGACGTCCTACTCAGCCCTGTGCTACCCGGCGCCCGCATTCCTAACCTACCTACCTAGGTACCTTGAATCTATGTCCAATCAAACCAACCAAGAGCTACCTACTCCAGCCACAGAACAACGATACCGGATCCCAAGAAAAAGACAACCAACTACCTAGAAACAAGCCAGCAACAAGGATCAGTGCAGACATCTATTCAGACGTCGAATCCCCGGTACATTTCGGTATTTAACTAGCTACAACAATTCTATCCCCCGCAACCAATCTATAGCTTAATAACTTGCTACACACGAGAAACAGGGACGTTTCTCTCCTCATGGCATTGGGAGACCCATTCGAATGGGATACACAAGAGTTGATAAAGTGGTTGGAACTTAGAAC
Organism: Poronia punctata; assembly: GCA_022579005.1. Lineage (NCBI taxonomy): Eukaryota > Fungi > Ascomycota > Sordariomycetes > Xylariales > Xylariaceae > Poronia > Poronia punctata. The sequence goes on along the minus strand of MU401493.1, from coordinate 13,540 downwards.
TCAATCGCTGGCGTGATTGGATCCCAAACGGAAATCTCCCCGACTACCTACACATACATGGCACACTCCATCATCCTACATGAAATCGACGGCCGCACGTTCCTTGCCTACCCAGAGGGAGGCGAACTAGCTACACTACTCGGTGCTAGACCAGGAAAGTGAGCATAAACAACAGCGTACAGATACACATATAAACGATAACACTATTATACTAATATACTAATTAATAGGCGCCACCACTTAAGCAAAGGGGCTATAGAAGGTGACGAATGCCCAGCAAAGGCCACTTCTCTATACCCGACACAATGCACATGCATCTCGTCGCGGCGACACCTACAAAATCACATCAACCATGGAACCACGGATCATACATTGTATAGATCCTCTGGTGAAACCTTCGGGTCCCAAAATCCTAGCTTTAGTTCGTCAATCAATTCATACTTCATTTCACAGATCCAAGGATCCCTAGTGCTATTAAATAGGTAGGTTAAGTATTAAGGCGCCTACAAGAATTGTATAACGCAACCTTACTTGTACGTATGAGTAAGTAGTTAGTCTAGCTATTTCTACGTTATGCTAATAAGTATAGCGAGGTGTTAATGGTAATGGTTACTTAAGGGGTCTAGGGTTAACCGGTTAGACTGTATTGCAAGTATTGGCAGCCGTTTGCACCACTTTATAGCAGACGCAGAATAGCATTTCCCTGTTTTTCATCCTTCCTCCTCGTTGTCGCTGTCTGAATCTTCGTCGTTAGAGTGAGACCCCTCCTCGTCAACCTCGGCCATAGTCACTGAACTTTCAACAGCCATTAGGACTCGTCTTGCCGCCTCTTGCGTCTCTTCGGGGGTGAGGCTAATAGGTGCCTCAAACCCCTGACCCTCTAGGAAAGAATCGATCGTTTTGACATCCGTTGTCTCGAAGTGTTTTGCAAGTGCAAGAAGCATGGTTCTTCGCATGTATGGCCTTGGTGTTGCAAATGGACGCAGGGTATAGTATTTTGCCCAGATCTCTTGCCACCCAGGCCTGGAAAGGTCTTTCATCCGAACAAGTGCCATGATAAAATGGAAATATAGACACCGACCGGTTGGTCGTGCCTCGTTGCGGAAGGTTAGTTCCTTTCCGTGGATGTCTTTTCCAGACACCATTCCCGCCTCGCCGTTTTCACGTGGGTATAATGGGGCACTCGTGATGTCCTCCGAAACAACCTCGACCTTCCACCTCTTGATAGCGTGGCGTTCTGCTGCATCTACTGGTATAATTACCAGGAAGTACTTATCAAACCACCCTTGGATTTTCGTTGACAGCATCAACGAATTCCCAGGAAGGTCAAGGTTCCCACTGTTTCCGAAAATAACTTCCTCGAGGTTGCCCCCTGTGAGCAAGTGCGGCACTATGTGTGCCATTTTAACGTCTTCATCGGGCCACCATCTTGCTGTAACCTGGCACCAGGTAGATGCGGCGTACTTCCCGCTTCCCGCTGTATTATAAAACTTGGTCGACGGCTTCTTCCAGCTTTTGGGTAGCTTGGCGCCCGTATTTCTAGGTATTAAGGTACCTACGAGGAATGTATAAGGCAATCTTATGTATACGTATAAGTAGTTAGTATAACTATTCCCACGTTATATTAAAGGGTGTAGTAAGATGTTAAAGGGCAAAGGTTACTCAGGGGGTCCGGGGGTTAACCGGTTAAACTAGATTGAAAATGTTAGCAGCCGTCTACCACTGCTCTACAGCAGACGCAACAGAGATCTTACAGCAAATCCAGCACAGCCCTTTTCTAAACCGTCTCCTTTTCTGCACAGGGAGTGTAATGCCCCCCCAAGACTGGGTTCGTCTGTCAGTTTGACTGGGTCCGGGTTATCGACGCGAGCTTTCTTCTTCAGAAAATGATACTGCCGGCTTCCCGCTTCAAGGTAGCGGGCCGAAATCTCTTTTACACGCTTCTCGAAGCGTTTGTATGGTATCATGCCGCGTTCCTTCTCTTCCAGTAACAGAGCCCGCTCCAGTCCTATTGCGTCTTGTTCCGTTTTGGACATTTCAATTCCGACCAATGTCTGCTCGTATTCGAGCTTTGCCCGTTCCTTGTCGTCATTGTTGGCCTGGGCAATCTTATTGCCAAGTCTTTCGAATTCCTTTTGCAGGGTCAATCTCGTTTGCCGCTTTCTATTCATGTCGGCAATGGCTAGATTGAGAGAGGGGGTTGAGGGAGGCATGTTCGAGATGTCGGGCGAAGCGCTCATGTCTCTCTGTTCCTTGTTTTGTTTTCCGAAGAAGACATTTTGTTAGGCTCTGAGATGAGATGTGGTTGTGGTTTTGGTTGCGTATATGCTAGTATCGTCAAAGACGTGGCGTGTTTGTTGATCGGAACAGAGTGTTTGTTTAGCAACGGAGTATGGAGGAAATGAAAAAGGTCTTGTGGGTGAAAATTCTTCTTGTCCCAAGAGTGGCAAATAACGTGGTTCCTTCCTTTTGCATTTGAACAAGCAGTTATGCTTGAAGTGTGCTCTTGCCTTGAGATTTGAAAGAGGAATGTGGATGGTAGAGATCAGAGAGAAGGTAAGACTGATGGAAAACCTGGTTATATACAGTAGATACCGATAAGAATACATTTCATCATGTTCTAGACGGTTTCTTTCAGATTGCGTACGCAATACACTGTATGCGTACACAGCGAATTTTCAAGTCTTAGTACAGTATAGAGAATATGGATTACGGATGACCAAGGGATATCCTAGGAATAATATACCTTATCATGACTGGTTAAACTTGGAGTCAAGTTCTATTTATATGTATAACGTACAGGGCGCAACTGTTTGTTACCATTTCCGGCTCTCGCTTTACATTCTAATGTTGCTATACCTTGTGTTATAGTCATTGTTATACATACTTTATGTTTACTTTATTTTCTCAATTATACAGCAGGTTTATAACCTCAATTAGTAAACTTGCTTAGGCTTCCTAAGGTCTAGGTCATTAGAAGGTCACTGTCTTGGAGAGCAAGTGTAAAACAGAGGACGCCATTTCTGGATGCCAGCACTCCCAGTCATGAAGGCTTTCATATTAACACTTTACCATTTGTATATAGGTAAACAGCGAACCTCGAACTCCTTGCCTGTACCTATTACAGGCGACGTAACCCTTCCCGCCCCGTGGGTATAAGCTTTATCATACATCTATCCAGCCTGGTCATAGACGAGGTACTGGCCTTTTTCCTCCTTCTCGTCAACTGAGAAAGAGAAAGTTTACAAAACAAGAGAGAACTCCAAACATACAAAACAAACAAACAAACAGTCCTCATCCCCCCCCACCAAATGAATCGTCCCCTCTCTTCCCCACGATACTGTGGGGGGATAGAGAGAGAGAGAGAGAGGGAACGACTCACTCAATATCCATCTCCATATCCTGCACCCCTTCCATCATCTTCTGAAGTGCATTCTGACACTCCATAAGAGCATCAACCTCATCTAACCCCATCATCTCCCCGTCCTCCTCCTCCTCGTCATCCCTCGCCTGACCGGGAGCACCGGGATGACTCATCATCCCTCTTGCGTCCAACATCAGCGGAAACGCCATGTCATCCTCCTCCTGGGCATATTTCTTGACCCAGGCATCCATCGCGTTGACGAGCTCCTTAGACTTATGCTCTACTTGTTCGAACAAAGTCCGGACGAAATCCTGCGTCAATTCCGGATTCGTGCCCTTGAGGAATTCTCGGACGAGGTATTCGTCGTCTCCGGGGTAGAGCGTGGTCAAGCCCACGATCAAGAGGTCGTAGATGTCGCCTACACGATTGCGATCATCTTCTCCTTCTTGTGCCGCGGGGACGGGGATGTGCGAGGTTGTGGCGGCATTGGCGTTCTCCTCGTTGAACAAATGGGTTTCGGCCGCGATGATGTCGTATGTGGCGTAGCGGGAAAGGGAAGAGGCAGAGGCAGAGGCAGAGGCAGAGGCAGCCGAGACGGTGGTGTCACCATTCACTTCTTCTCGGCCGGCTGTGGTAGGGACAGCAACAGCATCCACTATTCCTTTCTCCTGGTCGCTGCTCTGTGCCTGGGCAGCAGCAGGACCCGCAGGATCAGCAGGAGTCGGAAAAGCCGAAGAAGAAGCAGCAGGGTTCTGGTTGGTGACATTGGCTGCGGCCTGCTGCTGCTGCTGCTTCTTGCCCTTGCCCTTTCTTTTTCCTTTGGTCATCTTCTTCTTTTTCTTCTTGTTCTTGTTGGCTTTTTGCACAGAGGAAGATGGGGAGGAATTGGCAACAGGTTCGGTGGTTGGGTTGTTGTTGTTGTCAATGCTGCCGCTCTCGTTGCGGCTGTGATTATTCCGACTGTTGGAATTATGGTTTGGAGAGCTTCCTTGTCCGATGGGAGATGTGTGTTGACCTACAGAATTTCTGTTTCTGTAGTGTGTGCGAGGAAGGGTACGATTGGGGCTTGAAAGCCGCAGAGAATTTTGACGACGATGGCCAGGAAAGGAATTTCTGTGCGTGCTCCCTCTGCCCATTGAGTTATTGGGAAAGTTTTGATGGGGAAGGGTGTTGTAGGTACTGTTGCCATTCAATGGGCCATTGAATGGTACTTGTGGTTGCGTTGGGTAGGCAGCTGGTGCAGGCAATGTACCTTGGTAGCCATTGGGATTGTAAACATACGGATTGTTGGCTGGCTGGTTGTACCTTTGGTAATGGACAGGCGGTACATAAGTTCCTGACTGGTACTCATGACCATTGTCGACTGGAGCATGACTCTGCTGATAGCTATTGGTAGCGGGAGCATGACTTTGCTGATAGTCATTGCGAAAGGGGCCCTGAATATGATGATAAGTATTGCCCACAGGAACCTGATGCTGCTGATAGGCATTGTTTACAGGAACATGATGCTGTTGATAGGCATTGTCTACAGGAACATGATGCTGCTGATAGGCATTGTAGACGGGAACTTGATATGGCGGATAACCACTGCTGGCCAGACCCTGATGCTGTACATAAGCATTATTGGCAGGACTATAATGCTGTACATAAGCATTATTGGCAGGACTATGATGCTGTACATAAGCATTATTGACTGGACTCTGATGTTGTCCATAGTAATTCATCCCAGGTGCATTTGGAGGAAAAGGTTGAGGAGGCGGAGGGTAGTGCAGTCCAGGAGTACCAGGAGCAGGCGGAGGAGGCAATTGTGCCTGGTTGATACGAGGACGGCCGTTAGACGGGACATTATTCGGATTTCTGTCTGCCATGGTGCATTATCCGACTATGTGAGATAGGTATTAGCAATGGCCTATCATGGCATGATGCAACTGCTTCTCTGCTACAGTGGTAATGATATCTTCACATATTGAAGATGATGCGAGGATGGGAACGACTTACCTTGAGATGACAGGACTCTGAACTTGCAACAGAAGAAGTGATGATAAACAATGTTCATCCAAGTGAGCAGATTAACTGGTTGGCAGTCCTTTCACGGTTGCTTGTCGTGATGTTCTTTTCTTGGAAGAAAGGCCAGAGATGACTTGGTTGAAGAATATTGTGAAAGAAGTGGGATGCGCAGGAATGGTTAACACGAAGGGATTTATGTTGCAGGCATGGATGTTTTGTGTTTGTGTTTGTGCTCGACGCACCATAAAAGGTTCAAAAGCCCTACATGCGGCTGGTCAGGCCCTAGTTGGGTCGACGGCATGGTTGAAAATGGGCAAGCTCAAGTCCGGCGGCTGGTGCATATCTCAGCCGCGCTACCCCGAGGACATACGGCAACACAAGCTTAGCAGCATATTCATCCTTCTTTTAACCAGGGATAATGACAGCTCTAACACACTGATATGCTTCTTTTCATCATTTAATCTGCTGACGGCCTTGTGAAGAGGTATATGCCGGATGTTATACACAACCTCCTGAGTTCAGTCAAACAGCTTCAAGACTTGGGATATTCATACTGTCACTACATTAAAAATCACTGTTGACAATAGAGAATACGACCCCTGGGCATCTAGATAAACAAGGGGGCCGTCTTTTTATATGGTCATACTAGAACACCTTGAATACAACTCTACAGAATTATGTAGTCTCACCATAGCATAGCATCTTATATCTTGTAGAGAACAACATAACATTCACATGTTGAACAGCTCTCGAACCCTCTATGACACAAGGCGACGTGGTAGATAAAGTCATAAAGGGGGGCTTTTTTAACACAGGCATGATAGTAGGGAAGCTTTGTCATGAACATCTGGGGTGAAGTTGAGGTAGAGCATGTCACGTGGTGTTTCCATATTATTGGGTTAGGTAGGTAAATACAGAGGATGTAATCTGCATGTTTCTTCCTATTACTGTTCAATTTCAGTTCTCAGGGGTAGTCAGTCAGAGCAATGTGCTTCCTCTACTTCACCAGCGCAATAAAAGTATTCTCAAATTGCCAAAAGCCTTGCTCAGTTCGCATCATTCTATTTACCAATTGTGCAGGCAGAAAAGCACATGGCTGTGGATCTGCTGGATCAGGTGACAATGGGAGATACCTAGTCAATGACAATAGAGGGCGTTCACAATAGAGGACGTCACAATAGAGGACGTCACAATAGAGGACGTCACAATAGAGGACGTTCACAATAAAGATTGTAGGTGGGGTATCAAACGTGCCCAGTATCCATGTATAAACACCTCTAACCTAGAAATTTTCTCTTCGTCTTTACCTGTACAATATATACCATCAAAGACTCAACATCAGTCGGCATAGGTTTACGTACCTACTCAATCGGTACGTTTAACCTTGCCGACACGTAGGACCAGGAACCACAAAGCACAAAGAATCATTTGCGCAGCCTCGCAGGAATATTGATAAATTGTGGATCAGACTATTCCGAGTCCCTTTAATCCCGCTGTTAAACACGTCGCCGACACCATCATGGCCGACAGCCACAGCCACACCCACAGCGGCAACCCAGGCCCTTCTGGTTCCAACCCTTCTGACCCAGGCCCTCCTGGTCCCAAACCTTCCGACCCAGGCCCTTCTGGTCCAAACCCTTCTGGTCCCAAACCTTCTGACCCAGGCCCATCTGATCCAGGCCCAGACCTCCGTATTGTGGCCAGAAAGAATGTCGCGCTCATGCGCCAGGATTGGGAAAAGCACAGAGAAAAATTCAAGACTTTGTTCACCAGTAAAGGATATTTTTCCACCAGAAACCCCGAGCGCAGCCATGTCGCGGATATCCCGGAATCCGTGATGATTGTATCCCAGCACCGGCAGATGGTCTTCTACGACAAGGAAGACTACTCCGCATACATGAACATGAAAATCTACAAGAAGGTATTGGAAAATGAGTGGGCACAGTTTAGCAGACACCGCTCAGATTTTAAACGAGACGTTGCAGACTGGAAAAACAAAGTACCTACTGCAAAGTCCCGTCGAGAACTCTTTGACGAACAGAGTATCCTGATGCAAGTCCAACCCCGCTTGGCAGCGTATCGCCATGAATTTGCTGAGTTCAGAGAGGTATTTAAAAAGGAACGGAAAGAGGTTTATCGCTGGTACATGGCCCCTGATCAAGACGACGACGATCAGGCTGTTGAGGACAATACCAAGGCCACCAAATCAGGTCACGCTGCAAACGCGCTGTATGTGAGCATTAACTCAGAGAACGGTCAATACATGGACAATACCGGTGGATTTTTCAACGCCAAACACTTTGTCTTCAGCCCCAAGCTTTTACGCCTGCATCAAACACAACAAACGGCGTGAAAAAGGGACGTTGACGACGGAAGCAACGGTGGAATCGGTGATACCCCTCATTTGTGTTAGAGCGGTTGGGACAACTGGTTGGCTAGGGGGGGATAGGTATGGCTTCATTGAACTTGGGTCAATGTGTTGAGGGTATAGACACCTGGCCCTACCCAATGTCTATATATAAGAACTTCCTACACATTCTGAAATGTGTAGACCTCGTAAAGAATCAACAACTCATACCATAAATATCCTTTTTACACCATAATCGCAGTAAATCGTACAGGTGAACAGGCTGTCCAGAAGAAGTAGGAAGCACAAAGTAGTAAAAACAACACCCTTACCTAACACACAAATCCCATCACATTAACTTCAATAGGGGGAGTTTAGTATCTTATGTAAGCGCCCATATCACATCACACAAAGAATTCATTCCATACTGTGCATATTTACCTAATCAACACAGTCCGCAACCAACAAGTGCCAACCCAACATCCTATCCTTGCCAAGTAGGTATCTCCAAGTCTCACCAAGTAACCAACACCGAAAAAACGAACATTCCGGTGTCGGTCCGAGGTTGTTTATCAGATCCGTTCAAGAACTCCACTTGTGGCCCCCACAACAAAATTATCAGATCCTGCTGTAACCCGCAAATATGACCCCATTTAAAGTTATCAGATCCGTGCCAAGGAAACACAATGCCCGCAGCCCAACCACAACCACCCTTTTCTGTTTTTTTACCTCGTAGCGGTGAAAATTTTTTGTTTTGTCACTTTGTGTGAGAGGGATGTACCTTTTTAGTCTGGTACTTTGATGGTACATGACCGGGCTGGCAGGTAATTAGTCTAGACTAGTTGCTTGATCAGGGAGATAATAACATGGGCCTTTATACACGTACAGCCTGATGGAAACAGTGTACGTGTACGTAATGGTACACTCGGGTGCTACGCCGGGAGAGCGACGTCAGTCAAAATATGGCCAAGGGCTTGGAGTCACTCTAATGGTACGTGGAAAATGGCATGACAAGATAGTTGAATGGATGGATATTCACAAGTAATGAGACTAGGATGTGTGTAAGTATATGGGAAGCCGTTGTTTTCAAGGAATACCTATACCTACTCCACCGAATCGATTATTCCCCTCGGAAGACATCGGCTCTGGTGATAGATAGACAGACAGACAGACATACTTTGATCTTTTGACGTGAACTTCATCCGCAACTTATTGTTCGTCATATTTGAAATAAAGACAAACTACAATAGACATTGACAGATAGAACTCATTCATATCATACCATCTCATCTTCAAACAATGTCATCCACATCAGAAACCGAGCCTATCCTCAGGCTTCCCCATCCCTACCAAACACCTTACGGTTTGATCAAGACTGAAAAAACAACCGATGGTTCAATACCCTTATACCAAATCCAACCTCTCAAACCCGACAACAAAACCAATCCTCCCCCTGAACCCTTGCACAATGACCAGTTATTCTTCACCCACCCCATAGACCTCAAATCCAGCGAACGGCCCCCAGAATCCAACAACACCCCCTGGGGCCGTACCCGTCGCTCTCCCTGCTCAACATGGACATGGGGAGAAGAAGAAGACGGAGCGACACCAACACTCGCCCAAGCATGGCTACACATCTACATCCTCTTCACCATCCGACCCACGATGGAAGGGTTCCGTCTCTCGCTCAGCGGTCCGGGGAAATCTAATCTCGCAACTCAGCTCAAGACCGTCTTTCTAGCCATCGACCACCCGGAAACCAACACCGACGAACTCTTCGTCCCCAGGAATACATTCTGGCAAGGCGCCGGCTCCCCCTTCGGGCCCCGAACAGCATGGATCCCCGAAGACGTCCTCCCTTTCACCTCCACCTCCACCCCCACCTCCACCTCCACCTCCAAACCCCTATCCTCCTACCCCCTCACCCCCCTCACACACACCATGACATCCATCCCCGGCCAGGCATTCACATGGCATCCCCGCCGACCCGCCAAGCCCCGTCCCGGATCCGTCATATACAGCCGGTGGATCCCCCATCTCGGCGAGAACTTCAGCATGGTAGCGCTCGATTGGCAAGACGCCCAACACCTGCGCTTATTCCACGAATGGCAGAACGACCCGCGCGTCTCGCAAGGATGGAACGAGACGGGCACGCTCGATCAACATCGGGAGTATCTGCGCAGGGCGCACGACGATCCTCATCAGACTACTATTCTCGCGAGGTTCGATGATACGTTTTTCGCTTATTTCGAGGTTTATTGGGGAAAGGTAAACTATATTCATCCCCCCCCCCCCACTTTCCCCCTCTCCTTAACCTTACTCCCTTGCCCCTGTGTATGTATGTCTTTCTAACAGCCGGATGATTTTTTTTCCCTTTATAAAAAACAGGAAGATAAACTAGGAGCCTACTACTCGGCCAACGACTACGACCGCGGCCGCCACTCCCTCGTAGGCGACGTTCGGTATCGCGGCCCCCATCGCGTGACGGCCTGGTGGTCGAGCCTGATGCATTATCTCTTCCTCGACGATCCCCGGACGAATTACATCATTGGCGAACCGAAATTCACAAACGGGTCCGTCCTGATGTATGATTTCATGCATGGGTTCGGATTGGATAAGTTTGTGGATTTGCCGCATAAGAGGTCGGCTTTTGTGCGCTGTTCCCGAGAGAGGTTCTTTCAGATCTCGCCGTTGTATGAGAGTGAGAAGGTTGTTGGGGGGACGGGGGTGGGGGTTTTGCCAAAGTTGTGATTTTATTGATTTTTTTTTTTTTTTTTGAGATTGTGTAGGGTAGGGTAGGTTAGGTTGATTACCTAGTTTACTGCTTGGGAATTAATTACCTTGGATTTTAAGTGTACGCAGATGTTTGAACACGAGGAAGAAAAATATTCATGACTTTGGATTTTATCGACGCGGGTCTCGTGGAGAGAAGAAAGTGTGTCAAATGTCATCATAAAATTAAGCAAGTTCCCCAAAGATATATACAAATTTTGAGAAAAGAATCATAAAACCCAAAAGTACCCTTCCACCCATCTCTTTAAACGCCTTACACCATCATCAAATCTTGTCTCAATCCCGTCCCGTCCCGTTCCGATCCATAGATTGTTCCATCTATGCCTTAACGCCGCCAAGGCGAAGGTAATCCCAAACAACTGTCAAAAACATGTCAGCTACAATCCCGATCCCCCCTTTGAACAAACGACGCGAGGGAAACAAGAGACAACTTACTTCTAAATCCCAAGTCTTCTTCAAAAAACAACTTCATGACCTGCGGTCCATAATTCATACCATCCGTACCATACGAAAGCGCATTCTTGCCCACAGCTAGGCCGATCATAGGCGGGATCTCTCCCAACTGGCTAAATTCAGGCTCCTTTCCCTGCAGCTCCTGCATCATGATCTGATGGACGTTGGCAGCGGCAAACTTGCCCTCATGCATGGCTGCACCGCAACGCTTGATGCCAGACCAATGGATGAGGTCGCCCACGGCAAAGTGAGCGTCCGCATGGGGTACTCCCGTAGGGAATTGCATGGTAGGACGCACATTGACGTATCCGTCTTCGTCGAGTGCTGAAGAGGGAAGGTATGTCGTTGATGGCACGCTGCTTGATATCGCCGTGACGACCTCGCTAGCTACCATCTTGTGGCCGTTGGTGAATTCGACATGATACGTCATCGAGCCGTCTGCCTGTTTCACCGGTGTGGTGGCTGCTAGTCGGTGGTTGAGGAGGACTTCGACGCCCGTTTCCTCTGTGAGATCCAATGCGCAGTCCTTGACGTTGTCGGGTAGCGGCTCGGCCGATAGGAGCTTGTCGCGAGAGTGTGCTAGTGTTACTTGGAGGTCTGGACTTATGTGCTTCAGCTCGGCGGCCATCTCGATGCCGACAGCGCCTGGATATGATCAAAATGTGGTTAGCTTGATGAGACGACAAAAGATGTTGAAGACGTAGAAACCAAGTACGAACCTCCACCAACGACTAGCACAGGCGCCTTGCTGTCCAGCACTCTGTCGATATGGGCTCCCACCTCGGTAAGATAGGTATCCCTCGTCAAAGCCTGTGGTACGACAGGCCACACTCTCCTTAGTCCGGTAGCGGCAACAAAGAAGTCGTAGCTCTCTGTCCTCGTCTTCTGTGTCTTGCGTTCCGTGATGGTGGCAGTCTTGTTGTCGCAGTCGACATTGGCGACGCTGCCTTGGATAAAAGTCACGTTGGGTCGCTGGAGTATCTTGATGTCCTTGTATTCTACCCAGGCCTTCTTGGCGTATTCCTTTGATGCCATGGCTAGGGGTGATCCGATGACGTGGACTAAATCAGGTATTGTCTCGTTAGTGTCACACTTCCATGGGGAGCTGGTGGGCAAAACTCAAGACGACAGACATACAGAACCCGTCACGCTCGTCGACGATGGTGATATCAACCGATATAGGCGAGCTGATTGCATCGCATTTCTCTAGGAGACTTATGGCTGTCGATAGACCAGAGTAGCAGCCACCAGCTACCAAAACCCGGTATTGGCATGGCGATGTGCCAGCGTTTACCCCGTCTACAGTCATGGTTTTTGAGATGAGAGAGTAATATGTTCCCACAAGATATTCAAAAGTGAGGGCTAGTTCAGGAGACAGTTGAAACTAGAACCCAATGATTGTCCACGAGTATAGAAAGAATGATATTGTGTTGGAAAGGTGAGGTAAAGGAGGACGGAGAGGGGCACGTGTCAGTAGACTTGCACGACAAACTTCCTTTTCCCCTTCTTTGAATCGCCGTATCGGCCAAGAGGAAGAACCCTGAAGTCACAGACCCGAATTAAAATGACCCAAAAGCGTGGACTGCCACTTGCTATACTAGTGGGACGGAACAGGTACAGCTTGGCATAATTCGGGTTCAAGTGATGAAATCAACACTGTGAGTCCGAAGTGGCCGGGAACTGCCGATGTCGCCCGAGGAGTCGGTGGATTATGGATTACCTACTCGTACTCGTAAGAGCATTGCGCAATACATCAAGCGGGGAGCTCATTATTCTAGGCTACTCGAGGTAGGTATTGTCTGTATGCCATTGACCATTTTGCGTTTTACAAGGAAACTACGACTTGGGCAGCAGATTGCGATACCATTCAGACTGGGCAGTGGGAAAGAAGCAGGCGCAGGCACAGGCACATGTTTCAGCTTGACCATCATGAGCCATAACCACAGTATATTGTACACAGTAAAGCATTTTGTGGGAGTACAAGTAGACAGGTGACATGTGCCGGTGCTCAACACCGAATTTCCATTCGATCTGATAAAGAAAAGTTACATCGTCACCTCGGTTAAAAAATCTCGCAGCATTTGATGGACAGGGATAATGATTGGTTTGGTTGAATTACATGCCAAGACATTGAGCATCTTATTTCTTATCAGATCCGCTCGCTTTTACAAGGGTCTGCGCTAGCGCCTAGCGGGCGGGTACCTTGGAATACTTGTCAATACTTTCCTCCCCGTCCCTCATGCCCCCCAAATATTTGACTTGTGTATACTTGAAGTGACATACTTGTTCCCACCTAGTCTAGCCAGAATACGCATGTTTGTATTTTACCCGAGGTGAGCTCTTTGAGAAATTCTACCTAGTGTTGAACACTGTGTGTGCCTATCGTAGTATGTACTGTACGTGCTCACTGCTCAACAGGCAGGGTTGTAAATTAGTAATACTAATGTAGTAATTGCCTATACTAATACTACATGTAGTTAATAACAGCCTATACTAATACTACATAGGTTAGTAAATGCCTATACTAATACTACATGTAGTAATACTACTGTAGTATGTAGTAGTACTACAATTAC
>MU401492.1:133620-239711 GCA_022579005.1 Poronia punctata | reverse complement strand
TATATACTAAAACTTAAGTAAATATAAGCGCATTATTTAATTTATTTTTGCTAGTAAACTATATAATATAGTTAATAAAGTTAATAGCGCTATTACTTTACGTACTACTTTGCACTTAATTTTTAAAGTATTTAAATTACTTTTAATTTTTTTAGTACTTTGCACCGATTTTAAGTCGCTTTACTAGTATCTTATAAAGCTTAGAAGTATGCAAGAAAAACGCTTTATAATTAATATAATATTGCTACAAAAATCTTATAAAAAAAAAGAAATTATAAAGGTACGTTAAATTAACAAGAAAAATAACTTTGTAAATTTGTTTATAAAAAGGACTTTTAACTAAGCACTTAAGTTTTTTATTATAACAAATTAAATATAAATAAAAATTAAAGCAATAGTAGATCGCCTATAAATTAAAAATAAAAGCATAAAAAAATAAAAATATAGTTAAAAGAAAAATAGCAAGTATTAAAATCCCTTTTAATACCTTTAACCTTATTAATTACATTAAAACTATTAAAACGTAAATATTTTATAAATATAAATATTTAGTTTTTTATATATTTGTTATAAATTGCATTAAACTTACCTTATTAAGGAAGTATACGCACAGTGTACGTATATAGTACGTAACTAGTATATAAAAAGTACGCATTCTTTACGTATTAAATACGTAAAATATACGTGTCCTTCTTATATTGCTAATAGGTCTTAATTAACTATAAACCTTTATAGCTATATAAAACTTACTAAAAAAAGTCCTTATAACTTCCTTTTCCTTTTAATTAATTAAGTTAACATAGTACTATAAATAGTAACGTGTTGTGATTATATTAACCCCTAGCTAGACTAACAAATAGGTTATTTTTAGCAAAAAAACCTAGTTAGCTAAAAAATAAAGTATAGTTTTTATTTAATATTTATTAAATTTTAACTAAAAAATATTAAAAGTTATAATATTAAATAAAAATTTAAAATTTTTATTTATACTTTAAAAATTTATTTAGTAAAAGCTAAATATTAAGCTTTTTTATTTAATAGCATATTATTTTTAAATAAATAAATAGTTAAAAATTATAGTTTAAATAGCTTAGTTTACTTTTTACTATTATATATATGCTATAAAAAATTTATTAAGTTAGCTTGCTACTTTGCTTTAATTCTAATTTAAGTACAATAATATAAAATATATAATTACTAAAATATTTTTTAATAAATTAGCTATAAGTTTTACTTTTATAAATATTATAAATATATTAAATTTTAAAAATATAAATAAATTTTAATAGCTTTACTTTTTTTTAAGTACTTAAATTTAAGTATTAAACGCTATTATATTAGCTTTTATAACTATAAAAAAATACTTTAATTAAAAATATTAACTATGCTACTTTAAAGTAAAAAATTAAATTTTGCTACAGCTTTATAAAAGCTACAATATTTTATTAACTATAGTTTTAAGTAATAAAATGTTATAAAAGTATGCAAAACTATTTAAAGTTTTTAAAAAAATAAGTACTTTAATATATAAGCTAAACTTATAAAAATATAATATATACATTTATAATATTATATTAATTAATTACTTTAAACTTGCTTTTATAAACAAGTATAGTTAATCTTTTTTACTTATTAGCTTTATTTAACTAAAAGATTATTTAAAAAAACGTATTATTACTATAAAGTAAATTAAAAAGAAAATATAATACTTTACTATATATAAGGACTTTAGTTAAAAATTTAATAAATAGCTTATATTAAAATAATTAAGCAGCAATATACTAATAATAAAAAAATAAAAAAACTAATAAAATAAGTTAAAATAAAAAAATTACTATAATTATAAAATTATACTAAAAAGATATTATAAGCATATTTATAAATATATTTTCTATATATAGCTACTTGCTACTTATATGTACTATAAAGACATAGCATTTTTTTTCTTTTAAAGGGAGCAAATTATTATATCCTAGAGGATATTTACCTATTATAACTATATTATATATCTATATAAAAGTACCTACCTTATAGGTACTAGTACTAAGACTAGCAGGTACTTATATTAGCAAGTGCGACCTACTACAAACACACCTATATCTATAGCATCCTAGATAGTATAGGGATTTCCCTCCTAGCTATCCATTCTATTCCACATCACTCACACAGGGTATATCCCAGTGCTCATCTGCATAAAAGGTCTTCCTAGTAATGATCCGGATCTCTAGTTGGCTTCCCGCCTCAAGGGGGAAACGACCGATGTCCCATAGGCGCAATATTTGCAGCCGGATTGGGTTCCCATGAGCCGGGATAGGCGAACCATGTTCGTCGTCTTCGCCCTTTTTCGGTCTTCGACCGGTAGGTATCGCGATTTACCCCGGGTTCGAGAGAGTCATGATGCAATCCCAAAAAGGGTGTTGACGACCTAGGTTAGGCCAATGCGAATGCATCTATTCACGATTGTCTAGCCAAGATGTGCAGATGCGCCCTGCTCTCCACCACCTAACGCTTGGGCCTCGTCGCCTTGGTAGGCGGGAAAGAAGGACACAACCGTCGTTATCCAAGTCCTACGGCAACCCAGGGGAAAGGTGAGGCCCATTGTTAGCGGCATGGATGGCATATGGTACCTAACCGTACTTAATGCTCCATCTATCCTCTTCATCTAATGTCCTGTGTCGAGTCGGGCCCTTGTCTTTATATGATAATCGAGAATGCTGAACGCCCCAATATCGAGAAAGTCGACTTACTTTTTTTTCTTTCTTTTTGTGGCCTCGGATCTTTACTCTGCCGTCTATCCGTCGGTCCCGTCTTGGTAGCGTTGACTCGCATTCCCGCTACGCGTTGCCCGTCCTTGTATCTTTGAAGGCTTTTTATTGCACCTATCAGGATTTGCCGTCCATAGGTATTCACGTACAGTCACCGCCTTCAGTTTGGTTTGGCGGTTCCAAAAAGTTGCACGAAGCGCCACGGGTCCGTGCTTAGACGAAAATTTGAGAGGCCGGCCGGAAACATCCAAATGTAAGGGACCGTTCCTATATATAAACCTGTCTCCATTCCAATCATTCGTGGACAGCTGCGCTTGGAGACGCCACTCACTTCAATAAATGTGACGGGACGGGAAAATATAGAACCTTTACTCATCTGAGACCCTTGCCCGAACTGGTCGACGAGGTCTCAGCCGTCATGCTGTGGGTAATAAAATAGGAGGCGGAATTATCCCAACACGGCGAGCTTTTGGGGCTAGATTTTGTGGCTCATCACCGCAGTCCAAGTTTATTTAGAACGCCAGACCCGAGACAGCCCATTACTAATAACCTAAAGTATTCAACCCTATACAACAAACATCGTCATACCATCACCATTCGCATCGCCTCATTGAGGCACTATATCAACGTTCCGTGCTTGTACCATCTGAGTGTTAACTCAAGGCGAGAACCAGATCACCCTCGGATAGCCTGACTTATATATTGTCTGCAGTCTGAGTATATGGCGGCTCAGACGGCAATGAAGTTGCCGCTTCCACTCGAAGGCATCATCACCGCATCATTGTCACGGTCATACTACAGATATCACGACCCGGCCTCCGTATAAAGCGGTCTACAGGGCAAATCAGTAGACCTTGCTGATCAAAGAGAGAGAAAGAGCGTATCGAAACACACTGTTACTAAAGCACTTTGCTTCTGACTTTGAAAACTTTAGAGCCTTTCACCCTCGAGGAGTTCTCCTATTTCACTACAGTATGGGAGGCCTAATACCCTTACTACTGAGCACTACACCGGATATTATGTCGAGCGCAGCAACCCTAATCTCAGACACGAGATGGCACTCGTCCAGCATCTGGCCTACGGCTTCATCGGAGCACCAAGCCAAACAGCGCCAGGAACCGCTCCCACCGCCCGGGCAGGCCAAGCAGGTATCTTCGATGTCTTCTGTAGTTTCGGTCCCAGCTATTCCCAGAACGGCACAGGAATGGAGACTAGTCATGGACGAAGTGAAGAGGAAATACCTTGCACGAAAGTACCGGTCATGCTCGATGCGATGCTCGGAGATCCTCGACAGTCTTGGAGAGTCGTGGTCCGCTGAGCCGCTCCACCTGATTTACCTCCACTTCTTTGCGGCGTCGTCCTTCGAATGGTGTGCGTGGCCTCTTTCTCCAACTTCGGCATCGGCGCAACGTAACAAGCTCCTATATCATGCGCAGGCACATTATGCTGAGGCTGAGGCTCAGATCAAGTTGGCCGAATGCGCCACAGCCGACAGAGCGCGGTCGCCATCTTTAGCCTCTACAGTATCGACTATACCCCTGGACCCCTGCTTCACTTCGCCGACATGTCCCAGTCCCCCAGCGTTCTCGACGGGCTCTCGGGCATCGTCAGGGGGTTACAGTAGCGCAGCGTCCTCGCCGAGGACTTCTATGGCGTCTTCCTTCGCTATCTCACGAGCCACGTCCTCAGGTGAGGTAGGCTCTCCAGTCCGCGCGAAACCAAACAAGAAGGTATCGTTCTCCGGCCTTTCAGAGTTTTTTGAGTTTCAACCGGAGCCGTTCATCCGACCAGACAGCCCGACTCTCGGGTGGAGCGACGACACAATGAGCGGGCCAACACCTAAGATGGAGGCTACGTTTTATCCGGCGCCATTACGGGTGAGCCGGACGAAAACACCGCCGCCGCCTCGCGACCTCACAGCGGATTACGACCAGGTCAGGCGAAGTACATCGAGTGAACAAGCCTTCAACCTAGAGTCCTCTCTACAGACACGATCTTTGGACCGCTTGAAATTGCGGCTCTCGGCCCTTGGGGACCAAATACGCCGGCACCGCGCAGCGGTTGACGACCTACTCGCGGGGACATCAGACGCCACGCCGCACGCAGATACCCGAAAACCACTGCCGCCGAATACGCCCATCGCGCAAACCACCGGGCGATACCTACCTGTCGTCCCATCCCAAGTTAGCTACCAACAGCACTCAAGCGCGTCCGAAGACAACGTAGGAGCCTTCACATCATCTGTCCCGAAGACAGTCGGCCCGAGTCCTCAAACTGCAGACGAAGAATTAAAAGTCAGCAGAGCCCCCCGCCCGGTCCTTCGCCTCAGGACCGACATCCCTACGCACGACCACGTGCCTACATCTTCTACCTCTTACTATCATTCTCCCTCATACACCGCGCCGTTCTTCCGTTCCCACTCGCCTAATCCGCCGTATCGAGATCGGGAGCCACGTCTGCAGGAGCGCATAGAGCGTCTGCGCGGAAGCGGATGGCAGCGTCGACGCTTCGACGCCCGTCGGTACGAGGCTTTGAGGGAAGAAGTGCTAGGGGAGTTGGGGGAGCTTGGGACGTGCTGTTGATTTTTTGTTTCATGCTAGCGGGTAAAGGGGTCAAGTGGATGAGCGGTCTATCGTATTAATACAAATGTGTCGACATATAATGTCACACGCGAACAAATAATAATAAACTTACAATGTAAGCGGGAGACGCATGCATGCCATGCGTATCGTTGTACTACGTGGGATGGTGTTACCCCTAATACGCAAACCCGCTCATGATGAAGGAAATGGATACGTAAAAATGCGAGCACCTCGAAGGCTCTAAGGTTTTGACAGCCTCTTCGGGAGGTGCCACGACGCTGAAGAGATAATAAACATACATCTGATCTGTCCATTGGCTACACCAACATAACGCCTAGTGACAAGGTAGTAGTTGCCAAACCCGACAGACATTCTGCAAATCAACAGAAAGAAACGGTAAGAAACAAAACAGAACGTTTCTGTTACGGCGAAATAAGCACATTTCTGCGCTTAGGCGAGCATTTCTCTCTCTTCTTATTTCTTCCCTACCCTCATGTACGGGTTCATTCGTAGCAGCTCGGGGTAACGGCCGTGTAAAATCTGTTCGTTCAGGAATTGAAGCTCTTGCGATGCGCTTCCTTCTCTACTTCTTCCCTAACTTTCGCTGCCTGTTCCTCTGACCTCATCTCTCGGACCTTAGCTAGCACCACCTCACGGAAAATGGCTGCTTTTGCCGCCCGGCCAAGTCTGCCCTTCCCTCGGGGCGAGGTTTCGCCTGCGGGTAGGTGAGCGGCCTGGGCCTCGGCTGCCGCGGCGTCGGCATCATTAGGAAAGTCGGGATTCTCCGGGTCGTCTTCCTGGATCTTCAGCGCTTCGATGCGATTGGAGAGCTTCACAAGTTCGATACCACGGCGAAGACGTGCTTTGGCCATGTACGCCTTGATCTCAGGCAGCAAGTTGTGGTCCGTAGCAGTCTCACCGCTCAGCCATTGATGCTTGAGTGCTTGCTGTGTTACGAGTTAGTGATGTTTGCCGACGTATTTTTATCAACACTCAAAGGAGCGTACCTGACTGGTCCATCTATCTTCAGGATTCGGGCGCAAGAGACCTATGACAAAGTCCTTCGCGTCATCGCTGACGTCTCTCCAGTAGCGTTCGTGAAACACTACTTTCGCGCTACTGCATTCCTCGATCAGGTCTTGCAAGTTCTCTGAACGGAAGGGCGAGTAGCCGCATAGTAAGGTATATGTGATGACGCCCATAGACCACATGTCGACGGCCTTGCCGTGACCTTTCTTCAACATAACCTCGGGCGCGGCGTAACCGAAAGAGCCGGCCATCGTAGTCAGGACTTCGTCTTTGTTATCCAACATTTTTGCGATACCAAAATCGGCGAGGACGAGATCGGAATCGGGGTCTTTTGTTTGGTACAGCAAATTTTCTGGCTTCAGGTCTATAGTATGTATGGGTTAGCAAGCATATGAATACAGGGGGCAAAAAGGACCAACCTCTATGCACGACATTCTTGCTATGAAGATAGTCAACCGCTCCGAGAATCTGCTTGATAGTCTGTGAAGCGTCCTTCTCGGTGAACTTCCCCTTCTCGCAAATACGATCAAACAGTTCGCCGCCTGTGGCGAGCTCCGTCACGATATAATATTTGTCCTAATAGGAGCTGTTAGTAGAACATCCGGACGTTCGGCGCTGTGGTCATGTGGCAGGACATACTCTCGATTCAAACCAATCGACAAACTTGACAATATGTGGGTGTCTGAGCTTTTGGAGCATCTGTAGTTCGTCCATGACCATATTTTCGTTGCCCTTTACATTCTTCTTCAGGATGATTTTGACTGCCACCTTCCCGTTGGGGCTGTCCGCCTCTCGGACAATGCCATACGTGCCGGCGCCTAATGTCCGGCCGAACCTATATTGGGACTTCCTCTCATAGCTCTCAGGTTGGCCCTGGAGACGATTAAACATGGCGTTAACTGTCCATATCTAGGCGTCAGTAGTGGCGCCAAGAGACGAAATTGCGAATGTAGAATGCCAACCAAAGAACAACCCAGGGCAGGAAGAACAGAGTCCTCAGTCACAAGTGTCCCTCGAACCTGATTGGGAGGCAAAAGGGCGTGGCAGGTTTAGCCAGGTACTCACAGCTCATTGTGACGTCGGGTGCGCTTGTCGGCGCGTAGAAATGACAGTGATGGAGTAGGTAGGACACGGGCGCGCGGCGTATCGGGCGATTAGGTTAAGCGGTGGGAATAGTAGCTAAAGCTAAGACGTGGTCGTTCAAAGAGCAAGCTCTTTGATATATAGGTCGGGTGAAGCTACCTACTTAAGCCAAGTAAGCAAGTCGGTATCATTATCAATAGTCTAGATTGCTGAGAGGACGGACTTGATATTCGATCGCGGCTTGAAAGCAATGATATTAGGACCAATTCGGATGTCAAGGTGGGGTGTAAGAACTCCCAAGGAGGGGGAGGGGCTCGGGGGGTTGGTTAACTGGGGGCTAGACAGGGTACCTTGGCCCCTTACGAGGGACTACCTAACCGATAGTACTTGCTTTTGCTACCTAATCCAAAGGTGCTGGTCGGGCACTCATGAAAGTGTTCAGGACGTTTGTTGTAATGAAAGTGAACTTGGATCAATACGATTCAAGCTTTAAAAAAACAGAGGCAACTGTGACTTTATTAGTTTTGTGGCTTGTCGATTTTGTGGTACCTAGATACATATAGCTTGTTCTTAACAAGAGTGTTATGATCAAGAAGCCTCATCTCTTTCAAGGTTTATCAACTAAACCCCTAACCTACTAGGTAGCAAGGTTGATCCTGAAAAACATTCGGTGCTGAGCTAAGGTAGTACCTAGATACATATGGTCAAGTGCAAGGCTGAGTTGTGCCGAGCCCATCCCGTCTGACATTTGTTGGTTGTCTATCTGCCTTCAAGGGCCTTGAGGCAGGCACCTAAAGGTAGTGGGGGGGCATTAGGTAGGGCAACTACATGCCGGTCTGCCGGTCTACACGTACATCTATAGCCAGCAGTGGGCCACGACAAGCATGTGCCGTGAATGATGCATAAGAAATGCTGTTGCTGTATAACAAAACAACGGATTTGTTTATGTTCAGCAGAGGCTACCAACGCTGCTCAGCCGCAATAAGTGGCAGTAGGAGGGACATTGACCCCTATTATAGGGGTTTAAACAAGAAAGCCTGTCCATCTTGATTGCTGCAGATCGTGGAGTGCGGGGCTACGAGTGGCTTATACTGTCAACCCTGTCCAAGTTGTTTTTCCAGCACCTTTCTTTGTACTTCAAGATGTCACCCTATTTGGCTCCCTCATTTTAACAGCCACTTTCTTGTAAGACAGCAAAATTACCAAGATACGAGTAGTTGAGCTGAGCAGCTAGCATGATAGGCTTTTCATAGGCTTTCAAGATTTTCTTCTGGAATGTTAACTAAGCAGGAAAATTACAGAGGGACATCATGTAAACAATCATATCCAACCGTTCTGGCCCTTACGGTTTACCTATGGCATCATCTGCTTGTATCTACCTGTATGTACCTTATCGTCAGATGAATGCGGGGATAAACTAGATACCTATATTACATAACGGGATAACCTGGGTATTCCAGCTCCCTACGTGTACCCAACCTGCCCGACCTTAACTTACTTACCCTACCTATATCATCATACCTCAAAGGACAACCTGTAAGGCAAGCAAATATATAAAGGTAAGTACCTTATGTATAGGTACCTTAGATTATGTAGAGTATTACACTCTATCACACACCTATGTAAGAGTTTTTTTTTAACCGATCCTAGGTTTTATACCTCTAGCTGTATGTACTAATAGGCATATTGGCACATGCAAACCTCTGAGCTTAAGGCCTAGAGTTATTGAATGTGTATGTAGGTACCTACTACTTACCTAATGTACCTACCATAGGTAACCTTAGGCTAAGAGGTACATGGGTACAGAAGGTAAATACCTGTACCTGCCTTATGTATGTGTACACATGCATATACCTACAAGCACGTTAAGGTATTTGCACCAACAAACAATACTTACTTACATGTGAACCTGATACTAGGCTCCTAGTTTAGTAGATATTTTAGGTTGTAAACTTTCAACCACGTCCGTTCAAATCCCCTCCCTTGTAACTTTCAGATGCATCCCTACCAGTCCTCTTGCTCCTATAAACTCCCCTTCTCATAGCCCTTCTTCTTATACAACACTGCACATTCCGCATGAAGCTTGGTCCTAGAAGCTCAACCTACTCGTAGGCACATTCTCGGGCCACCGTGGAGAGTTGGGGGAAGACGCGGTGCCGACCGATCTGAAGAGCAACGCCATACCTTACTATCCCCCGCGCCCCGAATATTTACGCCTGCTACCCTGTAGGCAGATATAGTGCATCAACCAGCAATCACTTCTATCAAAATGGCAGGCCTTGGCCCTAAACGACTTGGTAAAGAATTAACAAAGGTATATCTTGACAACAATGAATTTCTGTTCAATTGTGTTGACCTCACAAATATTCGATTAGATCACAAAGAGCCTGCCGCCGGGCATAGCGCTCGTCTCTGCAGATAATCTAGAGGAGTGGCTCCTGGATATCAAAGTCCTTGACCAGAACCCACTATATGCCGGAGAAACATACCGTTTAAAATTTAAGTTCAGCAACTCGTATCCTATTGGTATGTTATATATTTTCATACCTCGATACACGTGAAACAAATGGGCTGGCGCTAAACTGTTATTCTGAGGTAGAGGCACCCGAGGTGGTCTTTGTCAAGCTGGACAATAGGCCGATACCGATGCACCCCCATATATACTCAAATGGCATTATCTGTCTTGATCTCCTGGGAACGCAAGGATGGAGCCCTGTCCAGAACGTCGAGAGCATCTGTATGAGTATTCAAAGCATGTTAACCGGCAACACCAAGAACGAGCGCCCACCCGGGGACGAGGACTTTGTACGCAGTAACCGTCTACGGCCAAAGGATATTTCATTCCTATACCACGATAATGCCGTATAAAGGAATATGGCCCAAGAAACGACTTAGGCACATACATGGATGATCGACATCTGTATGTCTTGGGAACTTGCCCCCCGCGTGCGGTAAGGCCATAGGTCTGGGCATCTGCACTTCCAAGAGCGTGGAGCTGGTGTCTAGCTAGGTATCTTGCAAGTTGGACCGTCTGCTCAGGCTGGGTAGGCGTCTCTTGAACCGAGCAAGAAAAATACCCGTATGTTGGGTTGAGGTGGTTATCACCCTCTAGGAACTGGTACAGGATGGGGTCTAGGAGTATTTGGCCAACACCGCGAATGGAGACATCTCGATCATATGGTCAAAACAGGCCGGATCATTGTGCTCTTCTACAAGATTCTATTATACAAATTTTATCCTTCAAGCTGTCTGATACGGCCAAGGTCGTGATGTGAGAATAATCCTAATTAGCAACAGCGGCTATGAATATGATCCCAAAAGTTGAAACAATCCGCTTGCACTTTTCAATTTGAGGCCTGGTGTTTATGACTAATGACGTCGGAGCTCACCACTTGTGTACTTACCTTAAAAAGGTACATACCCTGGGATCGGAAGTGGATGGCCCCGCTGACTTTGGCACTAGGTACCACAGCGCCCACTGTTTGCTCATATCCAAGTACACTGTACATAGACTCCTGACACAGTACGCGCTCTATCTACTCGTACGGGCAGAGTATGTAGGTGATAACCTAAAGCGCGCCTAAAGGCGTCTTCCTTCCCATCATATCACCACTTATAGAAATCATATTTTCTTGTCACAGCTTCAGGAGGGCCTGTTCATTTCTGAGCATTAGAACATCCTTCAGAAGCATAAGCAACAAACCCCCATGTAGAGCTAGCTCACAATGGCTCCTCATGAGGGGTTCGACGTCGAGTACATACGAGACAAGGCTCGCAAGGACCTTCTCTATCTTCTAGAGAGCGTAAGTAAGGCTGCCTGTGACCATACCTCTCTGCTACAGCTGGTGGTTCTGCTGCTTGGTGTTTGCTGTACAATTTCAACTCACAAGTCTTGATTTTGATTGTAGGTACGGGGCAAGAAGAACCTTGTGATCGAGCGTGGCCTTGCCGGTCCTGTCGGCGTTATCGTCAAGGTTTCAACGTTACATGACTATGGCGTCGATAAGTTCTTCTTTTTAGAGAACAATAATACCGATACCAGCCAACGGAATGTCGTGTTTATCGCGAGAGGAGAGTGCGCCCGCCATGCCCAATCTATCGCAGGTGAGTCGTTCCCCTCGAGGCGCATAGCTCTTCCGCCACTCTTAAGGTTACCATTCAATAGCTAGAGATAACCGTAGCCTCTTTTGGGTGGTTCTACTGCTACTAACACTCCCATTCCAGATCAGATCAAGCGGCTGCAGCGCGAGAGCCAAACCGGACACGAATTCCACGTATTTTGGGTCCCTCGACGAACAATAGTATCCGATAAGCTATTAGAAGAAGCCGGTGTCCTTGGTGACGTGAATATATCTGAACTGCCAATTTTCT
This sequence comes from Poronia punctata, assembly GCA_022579005.1. Taxonomy (NCBI): domain Eukaryota; kingdom Fungi; phylum Ascomycota; class Sordariomycetes; order Xylariales; family Xylariaceae; genus Poronia; species Poronia punctata. The sequence goes on along the minus strand of MU401492.1, from coordinate 227,881 downwards.
TTTTCCCGCTGGAGCGTGATGTTTTATCTCTCGAACTCGATGATTCCTTCCGCGACTTATATCTATTCAACGATACGACGCCAGCCTTTCTAATGGCCAGGGCATTGATGGGGATACAGTCAAAACATGGTCTTTTCCCTCGAGTGGTAGGGAAGGGGGATCATGCAAAGCGGGTGGCCGGGCTTCTTACGCGAATGAGGCAGGAAATACTCGCCGACGAGACTACCGGTGGAACGACGAACAAGGCTGGGCTCACCCCGAGTAACTCGATCGAAAGCGTCATCATTATTGACCGAGAAGTGGACTTTGTTTCGCCTCTACTCACCCAACTAACATACGAAGGACTCCTCGACGAAGTATGGGGAATACAAAACAATCAAGCAGATGTGGACTCGACCATTGTCGGGGCCTCGTCCCAGCCGCAGTCCCAGGGAGCATCCGCGGCCGCCAATGCCAATGCCAACCAAGCCTCGAGGAAACGTAAGATCCAACTCGATTCATCAGACAAGCTCTACGAAGGTCTGCGGGACACGAATTTCGCCGTTGTCGGTACAATGCTGAATAAAGTTGCGCGAAGACTACAAAGTGACTACGAAAGCCGCCATGGCTCGAAAACAGTGGCGGAACTAAAAGATTTTGTAAAAAAGCTGCCTGGCTATCAAGCAGAGCACCAGAGTTTGAAGATACATACGGGCTTAGTCGACGATATCATGAAACATACTCGAACGGACCAGTTCACGAAACTATTAGAGGCCCAGCAAAATCTCGCCGCCGGTGCGGATCCCAGCTCCCAGCACGAGGCAATTGAAGAATTAGTTGCAAGGGGCGCGCCACTCCCCGAAGTACTCCGACTGCTGTGCGTTTATTCCTGCGTATCAGGTGGCATCAAGTCGAAAGACTTTGATCAATTCCGACGTCTAATCCTCGAAGGTTATGGATACCAGCACCTCATAACGCTACAGAACCTCGAGAAGCTGCAGCTATTTCTACCCCGAAGCTCGCCGATGGCCAATATGATTCCCATGCCTGGCGCGGGCAGCAGCCCCGGGACCAAGACGAACTACACATACCTTCGAAAGCAGCTCCGGCTCATTGTGGACGAGGTCAACGAGCATGAACCGGATGATATCGCCTACGTCTATAGTGGATATGCGCCGCTATCTATCCGCTTGGTCCAATGCGTCCTACAAAAGCAATACCTATTTTCTATTACCCGCGGTAATGCTGGTGGTGGTGTCGGCGCGGTAGCTGGGAGCGGCGGGCAAGGGTGGCGAGGATTTGATGACGTGGTCAAGCACGCGCGTGGCCCGGCCTTTGATGAGGTCCAAAAGGGTGAAGACAAGGCCGTTAAAGCCAGGGCTCTCTTGTCCGGGGGCGGTGATAGGAAGACAGTGTTCGTTGTGTTTGTGGGTGGTATAACCTTTACAGAGATTGCGGCTCTGAGATTCATCGCAAAGAAGGAAGAAGGTAAGGCCATTCTGATGATCATCAACGCCCCTCTCCAGTTCATGCGACTGACCCACGCCCGCGTAGCACGGAGAGATATTGTTATCTGCGCAACATCGATTATCAGCGGGAATAGAATGATGGGAGCGGCGATCGAAAAGAGCCTCTTTGCGCAAGGTGTGCCGCAGTCTACAGCGTCTCCTGGGGCGGGATTGGCTTCCTAGGTGAATACCTATTGTAGGTGATTAGTCTAGAGATGCCTCCGAAAAGACCCTGTTACGCAAGGCATGACATTGGTGAAGTAATCATGGATCAAGACTGCTGCTATATGTAGAGGATAACGTTTGTTCGATATGAAGTCTAGATCTGAGGGTAATTCTTGTCGGATCTCGAAGATGATCAATCCAGACTTTAAGTTTGTTGGAGAGTGAGGCAAGTCTTGCATGTTGCTGTTTCTCGAAGGGCAGTGCATGAGTGACGAACACGGTGTCTATCGTACTTACCATATCTGGTAAAGTAGCTCCTAAGCCCAAGCGGCGTTTCTGTACATGTACTTTTTGCTAAGATCAGGTACCTTTGACCATCCCCAGTGTGTATTACGCTCAGGAGATAAGCTTCAATACCAGCTGGTACAATCTTAAAGATTATCACGTGAGTCGAGGCAGTTGATAGATCATGCCTACTCGTAGAGACATCCTACCTGTATCCAGGAGGCATTACCTCTATCTAGTCTAGATTTTTAGGCCCTTCCCCAGTTTGATGGGTGGAAGTCTCAGCATACGTTAGTGGTCCAGGAGCGTATCTCAAGACATTCTTCCGCCCGTCACTTCAAGTTGATACAAATATCACGTATTTTCTACAGTGTCATTTCTAATTGAAGTACAACTAGCCCTGCTGTGTTACGAGCAGTACCAAGAGCTCTTGTCTAAACCCCGGGCAACTCCTTTATTGCCATGATCCACATAATAATCGACTTTGACATCCTCTCCGAGCAAGTCTTCTGTGCCGCATACCGCGTCTAAATACCGTTGAATGTTGGCCAGCAGCATTGGTCAAGCCGTACAGTATAGACTCCGTTCAAGGTACAGTATAAAACCAAACCCTTCGTCGCCCCGTCTTCACAGTGGATGATGGTTCGATGATCCGCAAGCCCGTCCCGGCGTATTAACATCGAGGACCTGAGAACTCTCACATCAGATCTTATGTTACCATTTCTCTCAACTATTGCCCTAACCTCCATCGACAGGTCGACCACGTTCCCCACCCCATCAAGGCATGCTGAGCCCATGATATAGTTGGATGGGTTAATGAGAGTGTAGTCTGTACACCTCAACGGTCAGTATTCAATGGGACAATTCTTGGCCCAGGGACAGGCTCCGCATCCGCGACAAAAATTGAACGACCTCCTATTGTATTCGTATATCGATGTTGAGCCCCAGCCACGCCGAACGTGGTTTCACGAAATATGACAACCGTGCAGACGCCGATGGCAGAGGAGGGGGAATCTGCTGGTGCTGGGTCATTCTTGTCGTCTGAGGACTTGTATAATCTCAACCTTGGCACGAAACCGGCCCTATCAAATGATATACCAGCCATATCTTCGATATTCCTCAACGGAGATATTGGCTACCATCACCATAACAACAAACACATGCCTTCGCCGACAGACATGGCTGATGCTGAGGCTGAGGCTGAGGCTGAATCCGAGATTGTCGTGAAGATCGAGGATGTCGACATGGGACATAGCCGTACTACTTCTATATCGAGCACAGCGGAGGAAACAATGTAAGTCTCACATTCCCTTCGTTGACTGTATTTTCAATTTTTCCAATTTTTCAATTTTTTCCCCTTCACTTTAAGCACGTGAATAAGCCTGCCTACCCCTTGGCTACGCACTATCTAAAACTAGTTGTAGAACTTGTCGTGATGAGACGCGGTCCGACAGCCCCAATCCGCCTCTCGCGGCGTCTCAAGAGCATATAGGCAATCCTTGTGAATCGTCAGCGTCACTCTTATCTGATCACTTGTCGGATTTGACTTCGCCTCCTCCGCCGACATCGATATCTAGTAAAGGGACCACGCCGGTCGACTCGGGGATATCGGGGAACTCGTCGACTGGGACTACCAACTCCAACACGACGGCCCCCACACGGAGACGGTCGTTTGATATACGACCTCGTGTATCCATACCGACCGATATCGCACCGCAAGACTACGCCCATCAGTGCATTGCGGCGGCTGAATCATCAAGGCTAAATCCCTATGCCTTGCATTCGGATGAATATTCTATGCTGAGAGAGCATATAAGCCACACACAAGTGACGACATATCTAAATATCCGTAATGGCATTCTCCGTCTGTGGATCAGCAATCCTCGTATCGGCGTATCCCGAGAGGAAGCCGTGGGATGTGCCAAAGACCCGAGATGGTACGACGTTGCCAGTGTCTGCTACGACTGGCTCGTCCGATCCGGGCACATCAACTTCGGCGCGGCGGAGATACCGGTCAGTAAAAAGCGGTCAAAAAAGCAGCAAGAACCGCTGAAAGCCGGGAAGACGGTTGTGGTGATTGGAGCCGGCATGAGTGGGCTCGGCTGTGGGAGACAGCTTGACAGTCTGTTCAAGCAATATGCCGACCAATTCCGCGACTCGGGGGCAGAACCGCCCCGGGTCATTATTCTCGAGGGGCGACATCGCCTTGGTGGCCGCGTCTATTCCCGAGCACTTGACAGCAGCAAGAGTTCCCCTATGATAGGGTTTAGGGGCCGGCGTCATAGTGTCGAGTGTGGTGGGATGATCATCACTGGCTTCGAGCGAGGCAACCCCTTGAATGTACTCGTGCGCGGACAGATGGCCCTGCCTTATCACGCTCTGAGGCCCGACGCGATATTGTATGATACTAATGGTAAACCGGTGGACGAGGATCGAGACCGATTGGTGGAGAAACTTTTTAACGACTGTCTCGAACGAGTTTCAGACTACAAATTTAAGATACAACCGTCTAAACTGATCGAGGGCAATAAAGCCCTGATAGATGAGGGCCGTGATAGTTCTTCGGACGGCTATAAGTCCATCGCCAAGGCGGAGGAAGCCACGGCTGCCCTCCCACAGGCACCACCTGTTTCAAAACAAAGCTTAGGTCCACAAGTCAGTCTGGTGCCCGTGTCCACGGATAGAGCCACGGGACGAACACATGTCGAGCCGGGCACACCGGCTGCCTTCAAAGCTGCGTATAAGGCGCGCTTGATGGGATGGACGCTGAAAGATGGCGTCTCGGAAGATCGTGATCTAGAATTAGATGCGGCTGCAAAGGCATCTGATGCCACCCTCGGATCGGTCGTGGACGAGGCCATCACACAATATAAAAACATTGTCGACTTGACGGCGCAAGATTTTAGGTTGATGAACTGGCACGTTGCCAACCTCGAGTACAGCAACGCAACAAATTACCATCAACTCAGTATTGGAGGCTGGGATCTCGACGCGGGCAACGAGTGGGAAGGCAAGCATACCATGGTTGTAGGCGGTTACCAAAGCGTTCCAGTCGGCCTTGCTGTTGCGCCGTCACGGCTCGATATACGGAAAGATACTGCAGTCAAGAAGGTCTCGTATGACCCCGAAGGAAGAGGTGGGGCCCGGGTCGAGTGCGAAGACGGTTCTGTAGTTGAAGCCGACTATGTGGTCTCCACTATCCCGCTTGGTGTGTTGAAGCACGGAAGCGTCGAATTCCGACCCCCCCTCCCCCCGACGAAGGCAGATGCCATCTCTCGCATCGGCTTCGGTATTCTAAACAAGATCATCTTGGTGTATGATCATGTATTCTGGGACAGCGCCACAGACATATTTGGTTGTTTGCGGTCACCGCTGGCTCGTCACAGTCTCAAGCAAAGCGACTACGCCTCCCGGCGGGGTCGCTGTTTCCAATGGTTCAATGTGTCAAATACGAGCGGGATCCCCGTGCTTCTTGCCTTGATGGCGGGCGATGCTGGCTTCGACACGGAACATTCCAAGAACGACGAACTTGTGGCTGAGGCCACAGAAGTGCTCCAAGGTGTATTTGGCGGCAAGGTCCCTCAGCCTGTCCATTCTATCGTCACCCGGTGGGGCTCAGATAGGTTTGCCCGAGGGTCTTACTCGTCGGCCAGCCCTGCTATGCGTGTAGACGACTACCAAACCATGGCCCAGCCAGTTGGAAATCTATTCTTCGCTGGGGAGCATACGACCAGCACACATCCTGCTACTGTCCATGGCGCGTATCTATCTGGACTACGTGCCGCTTCCGAAGTTATAGATGCCATGCTCGGCCCCATTCAAGTGCCTATTCCGCTCATTTTGCCGAAAGATTCAGCCCTATCTCTTTCAAATAGACTAAAGCGCAAGGTGAACGAAGGGGGGATATCACCCGCAGGTGCGAGACAGGCGCGGATCGACGCCTACGAGGTTTCCGTCTGGCAACATGTGGTCTCGGAAATCGGCGAGCGTCCTTGGCGGCCACCCAAGGTCGCGGGCAATCCCTATCTACTTTACAGCAAGGCAAATTACGAGACAGCCCGTGCGCGCTGTGAGGAAGGGCGCCGTGCTGGTAAGGGAAAGCCCACACCAAACGAAGTCCGTGTGATGACGAGTAAGATGTGGAAAGAGGCCACTACGGACGCTCGCAAGCCTTTTGAAGACCAGGCGACCGAACAGAAAAAGGCCTATGCCGAGGCGATCAGAAATTGGGAGAAGCAGGCCAAGGACTGGGATCAACGGTATATCCAGATACGAGCAGAATATGAGAAGAATAACAAGCTCGTTCTCGACGATGATGATCCAGATGGCGAGCAGAAGAGGAGGCGCGCTCGGGTGGACAGCTATGCCGAGAGCGAAGACAGTGATATCGATATGGGAGAGTGAACCGATACCTATCTACCTATTACCTATTGATATCGCTCGTCCTCTGACAGCGGGTTTACGCCATCTGCACGGCATTACTAGCCGTCTAAGGCCGTGGGGTTTATGAGCACCCACTGGCATTTTCGTCCGTGAGGAAAAAAATGAAAAGGAATATATACGAAAAAAAAAAAGTTCACGCAACGAGCCGAAAGGGTAGGCTCGAAAGTATCTCTGACATAAGTGTCTCTTGTCGCCCATGCCTAGCTGGCAGGGAGTGGCTTCTGGATCGGCGCAGACGCCGTCAGCGTATATGGTTTTTACCCGATCATTTGCATCTAAATGGCGTACCGGGCAATGTGTGCTCGAGCGTACCATTCATCTATTTATTTCACCAACAGGGCGGAAACAAAGCCTTGTATGGCTTATAGCGCGGCTCCTTTTTCATACCTGGTTTGACGGGTATTAGTGTTAACAAAACGTCCTATTACGACTGACCTCAGTATCTCCATCAGCTTAAGCTACCAAACTTCTCAAAACGAGTTTGGGCTTACAGATGATCTGGGATAGTGGTCGGAAGTTTTCCATGTCAGTCACATCCTGTGCAGCTAGACAGCTAGACCTTGCCGCTCGTTAGGCGGAGGCAAGGGGCTTCTTGTATGGCTGTCATAAAAACCGTGACCCGAAACTTTTTCAAAGGGGTGTGGAATGGATTGTCACCTTATATACATTGGCTTGTTTATACCGAAGTGTACATTACGCCAGCTACGTGCCGGCACGCCTTGGGTTGCTAGGCATTCTAAGCATATTAGCTCCCAAAAATACAATATCTCGTTGATTATGTACCAAAGTCCAACGGTTGCTTCTAACCGCCCTGTGATTAATCATCTTTTCCCCCCTTCTTCCACTTACTCCTGGCCAGCGCAGCAAGCCAAGCCACGTACGTGCCCATCAAAGACATAGTAGCCTGGAAGGGCTCTTCGTCACTAGGTAGGCAATGACAGGAGGCCACTTGGCAGATAGGTTTCTGCCTAACTCTCCTCCTGTTCCACTCATATACTTACTCCATCTAAACCTATGGGGTACCTAGGTATGGAAGTAGTCAAGCTGAAGATCATGTGATTGAGATTTATCCAGCTCGTACTGGATGGCGTACCTATTGTTGGAAAGATCTGGGAGAATTATGTCTGTATGAGTAAGTAAGTAGTTAATAGGCCCTGTTTATGTAGTGGCCTATTAGACAGTAGGTGGAAACTAACGCGTCCTCTCAGCTTCTTGGGAATGTATGTATGTATGGCTGATATATATATATAGCGGAAAATGATATTTCTTTATACATAATATGACGGATGCATGGAATCCCGCAACTTCAACTTTATCAACAGATTAATTTGGGGGAAAATTGCATCTTCGCGGCTCAAGTATCTATCACAAGAGATGAAAATCTGCGGAACTACTTTATTGAGGCTTTGATACACTGAGGGTTTTGCGTAGGGTAAACTTTGATACAAAGGGAAGATGCGATAATTTGATGGATCACCTGCGGCCCCCATTTCCCCCGCCGGTTTTCCTACTCTTCTATATAGACGAAACCAAATTTTACATGTCTTCCGAGGCAGTGGCACCGGTGATAATTTCGACCAGTTCTCCGGTAATGACGGCCTGGCGTGTTCGGTTGAACAGAATCTGGTACTTGTTGATCATCTCACCAGCGTTCTTGGAGGCGTTCTATTACAGTACCGTCAGCACATGCGAGAACAAATTCTTTACGACTGGCGGAGAGATAAAAGCCGGGGAGAAAAGAAAAGAAGAAAATATCACACTTACATCCATGGCATTTCGACGGGCCGAGATCTCACAGGCGTGACCCTCAGCCAAAGCCCAGTAGAGCGAGTTGGCAAGGGCATATTCCCGGAGATTGCCGAGTAGCTCCTCGTCCACCTCAAAGGCGGAGAAGTTGGGCGAGCTAGAGATAGCCTCCTCCGAGAAGGCCTCGATAACAGTGGGTTCGTAAGACGTGGCATTGATAAATTTGTTGTACACAATCTTAATGTCGGAGTACTCGGTGGGAAGCTTGACGACCTGGTCGGCGATGGCTTGGGCATCGGCAAAAGTAGGAACGTCCTTACCAACACCAGCAAAAGTGAGGGCAATATCCTGGGCGTTCGTTCGGCTGAGCTGAGCACGAGACTTCTCGCCGATGAGGACGAGGTCGGCGGGCTGCTTGTCGGGGCCGAGGTTACGGCGCATGAAACGCGACAGACCAGAGTGAATACCACCGCACAGACCCTTGTCGGAGCTGCAGACGATGTACAGAGTCTTCTGGCCTTCAGCCTCGAGAGGTTTCGTCTCGGCGGATTCGAACACCTCCTGCGAGGTCTTGCCGTACTTGCGGGAATCGCCCATGGCCCTCTGGGCGCGGGTGAGCTTTGTGGAGGCGACAATCTTCATGGTCTTGGTGATCTTTTCGATGTTTCGAATCGACTTCAGGCGGTCCTCGATCTCTCGCAGTGTGGCATATGTAGCGCCATTTTGGGGGGTGCTACAAAACCATAAACCAGTCAGTCATTATACAATCCAGGCCGGCCTCTTCGATAAGATCTGTATCATGATTCGAATGTCGGGCTGGGGTTGTTGCAAGAGTGGTGGCTGATGGCCATCTGCGAATTGCCTCATCGTAGGGCTTGGTAGCAGAAAAACGAGAAATCGACGGATGCCGACACGTACCGAGCAGGAATAGCCGCAGCTCCAGCTCGCAGAGCTGGCCTGGCTACTCTTGAAAGCATCGTAAAAGGGAGATCGGAGAGTTGTCAGATGGGCCGCAAACACCAATGGCTAATTGATTGCGATATGTTGACACAATCAATTGGCACGGTTGTATGATCTCAAAAGATCGCTTGAACTTTGGTTTGGGGGTTGAGGTCTTGTTTGGTTGGTCTCTCGTCCCCGTCCGTCTCACCTCTGCAAAGCTGCTTGATGCTTGCTGTTTCTGGTTTAGCCCATATTTCCTCTGGATTACGGCAAATTATCGGGCCAGAGTGGATACCGACCTCTCACGTCAACCGGATTGCTTATAACAGTATTTCAAGCTTTCTCGTTTTACGCATATCTAATTATGCTACTATACACATATGTCTTTATTAGAACCACTCTGGCACTTTGGGTTGCCAACAGTTCTAAGTATGTACCTACTTTACCTACAGGTTTGCTTCCACCTGCAAAGATACATACTTAGAATTTAGCTTAATTAAACTGCTAGATAATGGAGACTTGAAGCCAAAAACACCATAAAAACCTAGTCGTGCGAACTTTGCTATCATACAACGTCAGACGCACTACTAATAAAAACTGGGAGTTCAATCTCTTTCATCCCGGCACTCCGAATCCGCCTCGGTCTACTTTGAATGTTTTGGGACTAGTACCTACATATGAAACCTCATCCTTTCCACCATAATCATCTTATCCCCCAACCGTCAACAACTGCTGAGATCGACGATTTGTATTTGCCGGTCTGCTAAGAGGTAGGAAACCTACATCTGTAGCCTACCCGGGGGCCGGAACACACCCTGACGGTAGGTGGAGGTAAAAGGGCCAGGTCCGTCCCGTCACCCAAAGTACCTACGCAATGTCACGTCGCTAGTTAGGTTAGTGCAGGCGGGTTTGAAAAGGTTTGACCACGCTTGATCGATAAAGGACCTACCTACGGAATACCTATAGTACAGGTAAAAAGGACGCTGAACGTGTTTGTACACTTTTAACAGTCACCCAGACTACATACAAGGTAAATACATATTCACATCTCATGCCATCTGCACCTACCTATCATACAGTATGTAGTACCTATGTATCCATGTTCCTGCCTTTGCGCTCTGCGAAACTTTCTTCAACACGTAAGTAAGCAACAACCTCGCGGTAGGTACTTTAGGTACGCTGCTACGGTACCTTCTTGTCTACAAATACGATTAGCCTCTACCAATAGGATTGGGGCTCGCTGCTGTTCTTCAATTGCCTCCCGTGTCCACCTTTTCAACCAATCAAACCCGGCTAGTCTCTCTCACTCTTACTCTCATTGTGGGCCCAGTCGTGCCCAGACTGACTTGTGAAGCCTTCAAGGTCGAGCCTTTGGCTGACCTCCATTTTACTACTTCATTCAAAGCCTGCCCACCCGATACATTTTTGCAATTTTCCCTTCCAACTAAATCTCACTCGTATGTCCTTTCTCCATCCATCCCTCAGCTTCTTCTCTGCTCCTTCCACCCGCATCTCAAGTCGCAATAGCCATTTTGCATCTCAAAAGAGTTAGGTGGTGTACCACCAGGTTAACCATCGACTTCTCTCCCTCGTGTTCAACCTCATTTTCAATCCAGAGAAACTGCAGACCTGGGCAGGCACGCATTCCTCCCACGCGTCCTCCTACATCCATATCGCGCACCTTGCCCATTCCACCACTTTTCTTTCGGGCCCAACATAATTCCTTCCCCTTCCACCGCCGTCGCATCCTACATTGCGCTACTCCCTCGTGTCCGTCTCTCAACGCGCCTACTATGTCTTCCGACGATGATATGCCTCTAGCGCGCACCAATGGCAATTGTACGTTGTCTGGTTTCTCTTAAAGTCGCGTATATCCCAGCTCGTCGCGATCTCTTTACTTGCATGTTTGGCATTGTGGACGACCTGTGCTAACGTTTTGCTCACCTTAGTATTATCTGCCGACAAAATATCGAGATCCGAAGATAGGGAAATGGATACCGACTCCGATACACCCCTGCAGCCTGCACCATTGTCCGTTCGGAATGGTCCCGTCGACGACGATGACTCCCCGCTCGTAAATGGTAATGGCAAGCGGAAGGCTCGTTCCTCTCTCGCCAAGGTCAATTACCACGAGTCCGATAGTGACAATGTACGATCGGTAAGTTGTTTATTGCCTTCGGCTTGGGTGGCTTGAGCATTCTGTGTCCTGACTAGATGATAGACGAAACGCCAGCGAAAGACCGTCGCAGATGATTCCGACTCGGACGTTCCTATCAAAAAACGGGCCAGACTTCCCCCTGCCGCCAGCGAGACGGCTGTTGCGGAGGACTCGGATGATGATGTTCCATTGAATGCTAAGCTTGCAAACAAGCGGAAGGTTATCGAGAAAGATGCCGAGGTAGAAGCCAAGGCTATAAGAGCGAACGAGTCCAAGGCAAAGAAGCCGACTCCGAGAAAGGCCGTCAAAGACGAGTCGGACGATGAACCGTTGGCTGGCGCAAAAGGCCGGAAGCGTCCTATCAATGGCACCAACGGAAAGTCCAAATCAAATGGCGTAAAAAAGGAAGAATCTGATTCCGATACACCTATCATGCGGAAAAAAGCCAAAACGACAACCAAGCCGACCCCAACCAAAGCTAAAGCCAAAGCCAAGACGGAACCCGCTTCATCTACGAAGAAGGCACCTACAAAGAAAGCTAAGAAAGAAGAGAGCGAAGACATTGCCGATGCGGTAGAGGAGGAGGAGGAAGAATATCGGTGGTGGGAGGCCATGAAGTCGGATGACTCGGTGAAATGGCGAACCCTCGAACACAATGGTGTTCTTTTCCCGCCACCCTATGAACCTCTCCCGAAGAACGTGAAGCTTCATTACGACGGGATTCCTGTGAACCTACATGTCGACGCCGAGGAAGTTGCAGGTTTTTTCGGTGCCATGTTAAACTCGACCCACAACGTCGAGAATCCGGTCTTCCAGAAAAACTTCTTCAATGACTTCAAAGATGTGCTTAAGCGCACTGGCGGCGCCAAAGATCAACAAGGGAACAAAGTTGAAATTAAAGAGTTCTCGAAGCTCAACTTTGACAAAATCTTCGAATACTACCAGGCCAAGAGCGAGGCGAAGAAGGCTCGCTCTAAGGACGAGAAGGCCGCAGAAAAGGCCGAGAAAGACCAGCTGGAGGCCCCCTTCATGTACTGCAAGTGGGATGGTCGTAAAGAGAAAGTCGGCAACTTCAGAGTCGAACCTCCTGGACTGTTCCGTGGACGAGGAGAACATCCTAAAACCGGGAAGGTCAAGTTACGTGTCATGCCGGAGCAGATCACCATCAACATCGGCAAGGACGCACAAGTTCCACGCCCTCCGGAAGGGCACAAATGGAAAGCTGTGCAACACGATAACAAGGCTACCTGGCTGGCGATGTGGCAGGAAAATATCAACGGCGCCTACAAGTATGTAATGCTTGGCGCCCAGAGTACAGTGAAGGGCCAGGCCGATCTCAAGAAGTTCGAGAAAGCTAGGGAGCTGAAGAAACACATCGATAGAATTCGGAAAGACTATCAGCGAGATTTGAAAGCCGAATCTATGGCCGATCGGCAACGCGCCACAGCCGTCTATCTTATCGACAAGTTTGCACTCAGAGCTGGAAACGAGAAGGATGCGGAAAATGAAGCGGAAACAGTTGGCTGCTGTTCGCTGAAATATGAGCACATTACTCTACGCGAGCCCAACATTGTCATTTTCGACTTCCTTGGTAAAGACAGCATCAGATTCTACGACGAGGTCAATGTGGATCGTCAAGTGTTTAAGAATCTTCGAGTGTTCAAAAAGCCGCCGAAGAAGGAGGGCGATGACATCTTTGACCGACTGACCACTTCTCAGCTGAACAAACACCTGTCTAGCTACATGCCAGGGCTGACTGCCAAGGTGTTCCGTACTTACAATGCCTCGTGGACAATGGCGGATCTCTTGAATAAGCTCAGCGGCCAGGTGGACAAGATGACCATTGCGGAGAAGATCAAGGTTTACAACGATTGCAACCGCGAGGTCGCCATTCTCTGTAATCACAAGCGGACCGTTGGCGCATCGCACGAAGCACAGATGGAGAAGCTTGGGGACCGCATAAAGGGTCTCAAGTATCAGGTCTGGCGGAACAAGCAAATGATGTTGGATCTTGACCCGAAACTTAAGAAGAAGAAGGGTGCCGCCTTCTTTGAGTTAGACGCCGATCTTGACGAAGCCTGGATCCAGGAACATCAAAACTTTCTGGTTGAAGAACAACGAACCAAGATCCAGAAGAAGTTTGAGAAAGACAATCAGAAACTGCAAGAGAACGGGGAGAAAATCATGCCGGACAAGGAGCTCAAGGAAAGGCTCAAAAGCGCCGACGACCTGGCCAAGAAGTTTAAGAAAGAGAACAAGACGAAGAAGGTCGAGGCCGAAGGCAAGGCTCCTACGGTCGAGAAGATTGAGGCCAATATCGGCAAGATCGAAGACCGCATAAAGACGCTACAGCTTCAAGCGGCCGACAGAGACGGTAACAAGGAGGTGGCTCTGGGAACCTCCAAGATCGTAAGTTCCCCAATAGTATATCAGTAGATGAGCGTTTGTGCTAACATTTTATCTAGAATTACATTGATCCTCGACTCACCGTTGTCTTTGCGAAGCGATACGATGTCCCGATCGAGAAATTCTTCTCCAAAACGCTCCGTGAGAAGTTTCACTGGGCTATCAAGTCTGTTGGCGAGGACGAATCGTGGGAGTTTTAAGCGGTTACGCTCAAGGCGAAAAAGCATCTTCCAGCAACATCAATAGCTATTTCGTTTGTACATTGCATCTGGACCGGGGCATGATATCATCGCGCGATGCTTTTGCCAGTTTTAATCACGTTTATGGGGATTAGACGACTCGGATCTCGGGGTATTTGATTCCCCATGACGACTGGCGATAGCCTCGTTATTTCGAGAGTGGACGGCACACATCGTTGCCCATAGCTCTTACGAGGTGGACAGCTCAACCAACACCTGGAATGAGCAACTGCGGCTTGTATTGTGGCGGACTACAGCATTAGCGTTGTATTGCAAAGACGGCCCCGACAGCCAGAAGATGGCTGGGGATCTTTGCCTTGAACAGGAGCTGATGGTCAAGTTCAAATAGACAACCATTAAATATAGGTCAAGCATATGTCATGATTTCACCTGAAATAAATAACAACAAAGATATATGATTATAACATTCTAGTATATTAACTCCCTTTCCTGGTCCTTTTGTTAGCTCCTATTGGGTTATGGTTTTAGGTGTTGACATGTTGCTTATGTGTGACTACCCTTACCCTGTACGACAGGTACATTGTGCTGTGAACGCTGCTATCTAATGAGCACGTTGAGGTAGATTGGGTACATACATAGGTACCAATTCTCTTGAGCACATTATACTCCAAAAAATGAACAGATATCTACACCTATACATTCAAGTCAACATGTGTTCTTGTTTTTGTTTCCTATTGCTTATTTGGAGGTGAAGGCATTGGTAAGCAGTGTCAAATGAGTGGCTAGAGTCTTGGACAGCTGCGCGTACGGGTACGTGTAATACGTGTAGACATAAATATAGGTGCAGACTAGTACCTAGACCAAGCCTACTACTATTGCATGCCATACGTCATCGATAGGGTTAGGACGTCTTAGTAAGGTAGATAGAACTTCGGCCTGTACGTGTTTACGTGTGCGAGTAGGTATATATATAAAGGTCTAATTTTCCTACATGCTAGCTACATAAGTAATCGCACCTGTGTTTACTGTTGCACAAATTCAAGACAACTCAAATATCATCTATACATACCTACATAACCAAGAAAGATTTGGCAAAGGGGGGGAAGAAACATCAAACAAACAACATGACGACATATATACCGAAAATCAGTCCGATACCATACGATGTGTTCGCCAATGCCTCGGCGTCCACCCTCCTGCCCATTGTCTTGGGGACGGCCGTTGGGTATAGTACGAGACGTAAGTACCCTTCCCTCTCTTCGCTTCGAAGTCTGTTTGCGTTTCTCCCCCTCACGCGGGAGAGAGAGAGAGAGAGTGAGAGTGAGAGTGAGAGTGAGAGAGTGAGAGCGACAGGGAAGAATCTTCCCTATATCTACTTATAAATTAACTAACACCGTTACCAAGCGAAACAAACCCAAGAAACCTACACGGCCATGAAGCAGCCGCCTCTTCGGCCGCCGCCTTCCGTGTTCGGGCCCACATGGACGGTCCTCTACGGCCTGATGGGGTATGCAGCGCACCGAGCTGTGACGCGCTCCTCGCTCCTCTCCCCGGACACGGCGGGCGTCCTGCAGACGCTGTATTCGGCACAGCTCGGCCTGAATCTTACCTGGATGCCGCTATTCTTCGGCCTTCGTCGGCCTGCTCTCTCGCTCGCCAACATCTTGTCGCTTCTTAGCGTCAACGGTTACTTGACCTATCTCTACTTCGGCGTCGATGAAACCGCCGGCTGGTGCATGGTGCCGTATCTGGCGTGGCTCGGCTTCGCGACATACTTGAATGCCGGCGTGGGGTATTTGAATAACTGGGATATCTCCGAGTCGACGCTTGCGACCAGAAAGGCATTGGGGAAAGACCAGTAAAATAAAAGAAGCATGACTGACTGCGCTGGATATGGATTGTAATTCTAGTTTATATATATGTATATGCATTGCTCTATACGTCCTACCAAAGTAAACAGCCAAAGTGGGATGACCAAGAGCATCCAACAAGCAATGCCAATTTTCCGAGACAAAAAAAAGGTGATCCAATCCCAAGTCCCCATGGTCCCAGACGCCGCCAACGCCGTACACGCTCCATGATGCCCATCTATGTACATCTCTATGTTTTTTATGTAATTTTTCCTTACAAGGCGAAGTGCCGTTTGAGACCGTCAAAGACTATGAAGATGAAGGCCGAGCTCGGAGCTGATCGCAGGACTGTGATGCCACATCCACGGTAAAACCCGCGTAGGCCATGCTGGTTCCATAGGGCTTTTCCTTCTTGCATGAAAGTTCGGTTCTGCGTTGTTCCGCCGACCGGCGATGTCTGCATGCGGCTTTTGACGGTATCGGCGGGGAAAAATAGGAAATTGTACGACATGCCAGCCGATGCGCCGGCTACGGCTTGCTGCCACAGGGGAAGCGCCTCGGTCGCAAGCGCCTCCTTCTCAAGCTGAGAGGTGGCCGATCGTTCGTTGAGAAGGTAGAACATTTTTGTCGTCGTCTCCTTGGATCCGAACCACGCCGCACAACCCCCGGACTCCCTTAAGAATGTGCCCATCTGGCCGTGCCAGAAGCCTCGGAGTCCTTCATGTTTGTAGACATCTCGGATGACCGACATTACGCTAGGCACCTTCGGAATTTCGCCGTTTACGCTTGCGGGTACTTGGACTTTGCATTTGACTAATTCGATGGGTGTGAGGACGACCGAGGTGAAGGCACCGGAAAAGGCGCCCGTGAACCACAGGGCCGGCAATGGGAGAACATGGTCCCGCGAACAATATCCGGAGGCATATACGGCTTCTCGTCCAAGGCGCTCGAAGAGAAAAAGGCTGCTCGTCTCGGCGGCGGCACCGACGAGAGGTGCGCTGATCCCGCGATATAGACCGAGCACACCGTCGGCTTTAATGGATTGTCGGAAGCAATCGAGAGGCCCCGTGTAACGGAGGGGAAGGTGGTCGGGCTGGGATTGCAGCCTAACTTTGACGGTGTCGAAAGGGTATTCTATATATTTGCCCACGATGCCTGCAATCTGTTTGCTGTGAGCAAAATGCATGGGAGTAAGCTAAGATTTGGGGAAATGACTCACAGATCCATAGAGGAGATCTTCGACAACCTCCATCGTGGCAGATTTCCCTTGCACAATAGGCAATGAGTGCGAGGGAATAACGGTGTTGGAATGTGCCGGTTTGGCCTCCATGGTGGCTGAACGTGCAAATTAGAGTCGAGAGGGACGTGGAAGAATGGTACCAAACACGGTGTCGCCAGGAGGCCTGCCGGGCTAGATAGATACCTAATCACGCACAACGGCAGGCGACGGCGACAGAATGGGACGACTGTGCTATGGCATGACTGGAGAATTGGAGAGAGGGCGCGGGTTGTTGGAATTTTATAATGGGTGGGCCGGGTGAAGTTGGGTCTGGGATTTTGGATTTTTGGTGTTTGCAAGGGCAGGTGGAGGACCGAATGCGCCAACCGACAACTCGTACGAGTTCCGACCAGTCACCGCCAGTCTTCGACTAAGTGGGTGCAACTTGGGTACCTAGTTCGGGGTACATTTTCGGCGGACCGATTCTGCGGAAAATTGTGACATCAATTAAAGCTAATCAACCCTCGTGGTGCGCTGGCAAGACATTGGACTTCCGGTTTATGCTCGGCGAGTTGGAGTATTCGGGAGGGCAGACTTCAATTTCCCATAAATTTCTTAGCGATGCCGCTTGGAGTCATGGCGCTACAGCGACCTATCACCATCTATCAGCCTGTTGTTGCTGCAACCTGCCGGTACCTACGCTAAAGGCGTACTTACTGCATTTGGCATCGTGGGACAATGCGGCGTAATCTTATCAGATCATCAGTACTTGGGTACATCTTGGCTAGGCACTACTAGGTTCATTCCATCATTTTAGATCGGCCGATAGAGGGGCATCAACTGGGTGGCAGCTGCAATAGAGGGGTTCCGTTTGGAGCCCTGTGAGATCTCGTCCCTGACTGGACGCTGAAAGACAATGGATTCTAAGAATCATAGTAGGTATTAACTATCAACATTTTGAGCATCCGTCAGCTAAAGTAACATTAAGTTACATAGTACCTATCTTCGTTACAGGCTCAGGTTTCACATCCTAAGCGGGTTCTTACTATATACGCCTTATAAATCTACCCATTCCCGAGAAACCATGGCGAAAGACAAGAAAAAAAAGTCCGACTCTAAGCAACAGAAGCTAGCGGAGAAAAAGAAAAAGCAAGAGACGAAAGCACAGAAGAAAGAAAAAACAAAGACCTCGAAGCTAGAAGGTAGTGATGCCGAGGATGTGGATATCGATGCTGTTTTAGCCGAGTACAAGAAACAACAAGAACTTTTCCTCAAGGTCACAGAAACTGTGCTCGACGCCCCTCCCAAGGCTCGCGCATCGGCAACTTTCCTGGCTTCGCCCTCCAATAGCAACCAGCTTTTGCTTTTCGGCGGTGAAATATGGAACGGGGCCATTGCTAGCTTCTTCAACGACCTCAACATCTACTACACGGATAGAGATGAGTGGCATTGCGTTACATCCCCTAACGCTCCACTCCCGAGATCCGGCCATGCTTGGTGCCGAGGTGGGAACCAGAAGGACTCTGTGTTTCTGTTTGGTGGTGAATTCAGTAGCCCAAAACAGGGCACCTTTTACCACTATAATGATTTCTGGCGGCTTGAACCCAGTACCCGTGAATGGACGCGTATAGACGTCAAGGGAAAAACTCCACCGTCTAGAAGTGGTCATCGTATGACTTATTACAAGAACTATATAATTCTATTCGGAGGTATGATAACTGCTGCTGCCGCCGATTCCGGCTCATGTCCGTACGACGTCTGACGGCGATGTTTCTAGGGTTCCAAGATACGTCAAACCAGACGAAATATCTAAGTGATCTTTGGCTATTTGATACACAAGTCCGTCAATCCCAATGCCCATCATATGCAGTGCACAAACTAATCATACCCCATTAGAACTACATATGGTTTAATCCTACCCTACCTCCGGCACAGTTAAAACCCGATGCTAGGTCTTCTTTCACATTCTTACCCCATGAACAAGGGGCTGTCCTGTTTGGCGGCTATTCCCGGGTGAAAGCAACTGTCAGTGCCAACAAATCTGCAAAAGGGGCATCTCAAGGACAGCGAAACATTCTGAAGCCCATGGTTCATCAAGACTGCTTCTTCTTACGCATTACGCAGCCGGCGGCAGATGCATCGCCGAATACACCCCCAACTGTAAGATGGGAGAAGAGGAAGAAGCCAGCCAACACGCCCAACCCTCCCCGCGCTGGGGCAACCATGGGATATCACAAAAGCCGTGGCCTGTTTTTCGGCGGTGTCCACGACGTAGAACAGAGTGAGGAAGGTATTGACAGTGAATTTTTCAATCAGCTATACACGTGGAACATTGAGAAGAATAGATTTTTCCCGATGGCGCTTAGAAAACCAAGAACACAGAAGAAAACAGGTGCTTCGGAGCAAAGAGTGGGCCGCCGAGGCAGGGCCCAGGCGAACGAAGAAGAGTTGTTGAAACAACTTGCTGCACTGCAAGCCGGATCGTCTCTGGATGATGCTGACGACATGGACATCGACTTCGGGATTGATAAGGAGATGGAGGAACCCACCAAGCCGGTCCGGGAAATGCCCGTGACAATGGAATTTCCTTCGCCAAGGTTCAATGCGTTGTTAGCCGTACAGGAAGATACCCTGTACATATACGGTGGCACGTTTGAGGCCAAGGACAGAGAATACACCCTCGACGACCTATATGCCATTGATCTCGGGAAAATGGATGGCTGCAAAGAGATCTTCAAGAGGCAAGATGAAGATTGGGCTGTAAGTCGATCTCACCCCTCAAGCTGTACTATCCTAGCTCGGACCCATGCATTATCTGACTGTGTTTCTATAGGGTTCCGACGACGAAGATGATGATGAAGAAGAAGACGAGGATGATGAGGAGGATGATGAATATGACGAAGACGAAGACGACGACTATGAACCGCAGGAGAAATTGGTATCTCCAAGCAAACGGAAAAATAAACAGATCGACGATCTCGCAAGTATAGATTCAGCCTCGACGGCCCCCTCATCAGAATTTGGCGACGACGACAGCGAAGCCGACACAGTTGCCACCTCAGTGGTAGAGGACGACGGACTCCCCCATCCCCGAGTAAGTGCGCGCGTATCTTGACTTGGCTAACGCTATACTAACGAGTTCTTCTAGCCCTTTGAGTCTCGACGGGAGTTCTTTGCCAGAACATCTGCAGAGTGGCAGGACATCTTGATGGTCAGCCTCAGGTGGAAAGGAATCCAGCCGGAGACTCTGACAGTCAAGGAGATCAAAACCAAAGCATTCGAACTAAGCGAAGATAAATGGTGGGATTGCAGAGAGGAAATCACGGCACTTGAAGACGAGCAGGAAGCCGCTGGCATTGGCGAAGTGGTATCTCTCACTGACAGGGGCGATACTGGGGCCGGGGGAGCTGGTCGTAGGAGATGATGCTTAAGTAACTAACATAAACACCTGTCATCGATGAAGAGTGGCAATTAGATCTCATAAAGAACTGAAAAGGGATGTACATAAAAACATGAAATTTACAAACAGTATCATAGCTGTTTCTGATGTTTTCCCACTCTAAAGATTTGAACCGATTTGTTGAATTCTTAAGGATCCTGGATACTCGGGTATATAGCCAAAAGACAGGGGCCGCTTCCAAGTATAACAAACCTTATTCTAGAGGTGAACACGCAGTCCCCTGATTTTAGATGTAAATAATAAGGATATAGTACCATCTTGAAGCCACGGTAGGGAGTGAACGCCTTGAAGCCGAATGTGAAAGTCGATTTGACGTGCAGCTTTATCTGCAGGGACCAATTGCCGTAGCTTAGTCATAGATAACGCTTATCAATCAACTAGAACGAGGGGCAACTTTTTGGAAAACCCCACTATGGTTCATATCCAGCGATACTCCAGGGTATTTTGAAGCTGTTGTAAAAGACAACTTTGACCGCATCAACTTCGCTGGTGTCAGATTCGGGGATAACCAAGTTTTGACTAAGAATCTGCACAAGATGTCGATGGATTTGGACATAGACGCCCCGATGCCCATAGCGGCTCGGGAGGAGGTTCGAGGTCCAACAGCAACGTACGTTACGCCCATCTGATTAGCTTTTACCAGAACGATTCCCGTGTTCTCTTTTCATATGATGTCGCTTGTTTGTCGCCTTGTGGTTTCAGCACGATGGGTCTCCACGGCAATATTTACGGTTCCCCGTTGACTGAGGACATTTCTAACTTGGTATTGCAGTATTCTTTGTGCGGATTGCGGAGCGCCCATAGATGGAATGACCGCCATCGATGCGAAATGCTACGACTGCTTCAAACTTACCAAAGACATCTCCCAAGGCATCCAAAGAGAGGCAACGCTACACTTTTGCAGAGACTGTGACAGATGGCTTCAACGGTATGTAGTAAACGCCCTCTCAAACTGTCATCTAAGCACTGCGGAATCGAAACTAACGTCTCTATAGTAAGTGACTATTACAGCTTTAAACACCGACAACGACGTCCGCCTTAGAAACTGATACGGAACCGATTTCTTTTCGCTAACAAATATACTTCGATCACAGCACCGTCGAGCTGGGTAACAGCACAACTAGAGAGCCGAGAACTCCTTGCTCTCTGTCTCAAAAAGCTCAGTCTGAACCGGACACGAATAATAGACGCCTCGTTCATCTGGACGGAACCACACAGTCGAAGAATTAAGGTCAAACTTGTAGTACAAGCAGCTGTGGCAGAAGACAAGGTGATGCAGCAAGCACTTGAAGTCACATATGGTAGGTTTAAACTCTACACTTCCGCGTTTTCGATTATAATACGGCTATGATCTTGGAGAGTGTCTTGGCCTCCATCACTGGCACCGTTCCGGGAAACGTTCTTTGCTAACTCGAGTATAGTGGTTGCTTATCAACAATGCCCCGAATGTGCCAAGTCTTACACAGCGAATGTATGGCGAGCAAGCGTACAAGTGCGACAAAAGGTTTTACATGTAAGTTTGGCCACAATCACCAACCCTGCAGGGATGGTAAAGACTTCGACGCCGAGATCAACGAGGTACTGACAGTGTACATCAGAAACGAACATTTCTCTACCTTGAACAGCTTATCTTAAAGCATGGGGCGCATCGTGATACCATCAACATCAAAGAAGCGAAGGACGGTATTGATTTCTTCTTTAGTGCGAGGAATCAGGCCGAAAAGGTGAGAGAATATTTTCGGTCTGGATATGTTGTATGCTAACAGAACCTTAGTTTGTTGATTTTCTCACATCCGTTGTCCCTGTGCGGGTCAAGAAATCATCAGAACTCATCTCCCAAGACAGCCACACTGCAAAGAAGAGCTTCAAGTTCTCCTTTTCGGTAGAAATTATGCCGATTTGCAAAGATGACCTGGTTGCGATTCCGATACAACTTGCTAAGCAAGCCGGAAATATCTCGCCCCTTTCGATATGTTACAAGATAGGCACTTCGGCCTACCTACTTGACCCCACCACGCTTCAGACTGCCGAAATTAGCTCTCCGGTATACTGGCGAGCTCCGTTCGGGGCCTTAGCAGAGGTTAAGGATTTGGTGGAGTTCATGGTAATGGATTGTGAACTTGTTGGGTATGTTTATGCATTTTACCCATCTTGATGTTCGTCTTTGAAACTGTTTGCTAATGTGTTTACAGCCCTACGAAAGGAAGATGGGTCTTAGCTGAACTGGAGCTTGCGAAGACTACAGACTTGGGCACAAATAACAAGACCTATTATGCCCGGACGCACTTGGGAGGCCTGCTGCATGCGGGAGATTCCGTAATGGGCTACATGCTATCGGGCACCAACTTTAACAACCCCGAATTCGAGGCGATTGAGCAGTCCAGCACGTACTCATCCAGGATACCGGATGTAGTAGTCGTCAAGAAGCACTTCCCGAACCGAAGACGGAACAGAAAGCGGGTCTGGAAGGTCAAGAGAATGGCCAAGGACGAGGGAGAGTTGCTACCTAAGAAGGGCGACCAGGAACGCATGGACCAGGAGTTTGAGCAGTTCCTGGAGGATATCGAGCAAGACGCAGACTTCCGTGCTGGTGTACAGCTGTATAAACAGCCAAAGAAACAACCACAGCCGGATGAGATGTCAATCGCCGAAACTGATGAGGGCGACGAAGATGGGCCGGGTATTGATATGGACGAGTTGCTGGATGACTTTGATGAGCTCACGGTGGCTGATCAGTAGGGCAAATAGAACTATACTCGACGAGAATGATGAAATGTTTGCGGAGTAAAGTTCAATGTTGCAAGGTACTTCCAAAGCAAAGTTCAATTTTGCGTAACGTGACGCTTCCTGTTGATGTAGCTTGATGGTGTGTTACATATACTCGGCTCAGGTAAACTCTTTTACCTCGTAAACTGCCGTCTGTAGATGAAATTGTAATCGCGCTTTGCCAGTGACTTCGAACCGGCACTACATACGACAGTTATACGAATCGACGACAATCGTTTGACACTGTAGATAGATTCCTCGCTCCATTATTGCCGCTCCAGGTAGCTTGAATTTACCTGTGCCGTCCCATTAGGTGTATTGGCTCGCCTGAACTGACGGCGAAGCCAGGAGCTAGGAAATGTAATGCCAAGTCCCTACCTAGTTTCTAGTAATCTATTTCCAGCCGTATTTCATATAATAAACTAATCCAGCTCATTATCACGACGTTCTCAAGGGATCTCTTATATAAAGGGGATTGGGGGTATCATGATTTGTTAAGTTCGTAAGTATTTCAAAACAATTTGCTGAGGATCCGCTTAGCAGCCTCGGGAGCTTTATCCGGTCCTTTCTTTCCTGCGGAAGCCTGTTTAAACGTGCGCATGGCCGCCTTCTGCGATTCCGCCGTAGTTCCCGAGGCCGGGGCCGGGTCCACATCCTTGGTCTTCTCCTTCTTTGCTGCCGCTTTCGACTGTATTCCCTCGAGCTCCTTTGCCTTCTGGATGTTCCGCACGAACTCCTTGTTCTCTCTCGTGGATTTGCTGATCTCGGCGCGCATTCTCGATTGTCGCTCGGCGTTTTCGGCCGTTATTTGCTCCGTTAGGTTATCTAGACAAGGAATAATGTTAGTTTCTGTCGGGGAAGCAAGGGTTAGGGTTAGGTACGTACGCCACTTGAATCCTTTGAGGTATCGTAAACTGAAGACCATATTTTGTTATTAAAAAGGGATGGGCATATAAGCACAGAAGTCGTTCGTACGTACCTCCAAATATCATCGCGATAATAGCTTCCTTTCTTTGCCATGCCTATCGCGGCCAGCGTTGTTCCGTTCAGCGACTCGACGGCCATCTTCGCATCAGCTTTATGTATGAATTCAAGCCAGCCTTCGTTGAAATTCTTCTTCCGGTTTTGGCCTTGTTGGAGCCTCCGAGCTCGTACCTGTGCATCTTCAGGCGCTAGATACACTCTGTTGATCTTGCCGAACCGTTCGAAGATCGATCGTACAGTACCGGGTTTCACTATTGTAAGTTAGGATATGCGCAAGAGCCTGTAGCATATTCGAACTTACTAAACGGCGGTGTTCGAGATATGTAGACCACGCCACTTCTCTTGACGGCCTTTTCCGTCGCGACAAGATTCTTTTTCGTTAACGGTTTCGCTATCGCCGGTAAATCATCAGGCTTCTTTTTTCGCGCTGCCTTTTCAGGTTCTTCGTCGTCGCCGTCCAGTGACGTCTTGGTATCCTTTCCGTCATCCTCTTCTAGCGCTTCCACTTCATCGTCACTCAGGGGTTCATCGTCGTCGTCTTCCTCGTCTGTGCCGGCCTCTGGGTCCAGTTTCCGACGCTTGGACGATCCTTTTCGTATTTGTTCGGCTTCTGAGTTGTAACCCTGACTATCGTCATCTTCGCTCTCGTCGACGTCGAGAAAATGATTCCGCTTCTCGGCTGGCATGGCGACAATTGATTAAGGATTATATATTGCGACGATTTTATAAACGCCGTTTGATGCAACACCGAAAATAATCGAAAGATGCAAGTCAGAAAGAAGCTAGACAGGGATGAAGTGTCGATGCGATAAGCTTATTGTAGCATTATCGATCTATCGGGACTTTTGGCGGGGTGACGTATTGAGATTGCCGGGACTGCAGGTGCCCTTAGTGGGGTTAAGGGCCGCTACCTCCCGTAGATTGATTGCCCCTCTATCCCCCGGTCTAAGACCGGTGACGTTGAGTGCTATTTAAACATTGAATATCAAGACCCCTGACGACGCAAACCCAGTACGTGTTAATATTATTATTATATGCCAAGAATAACCTATAAACCTATAATTTTACTACAACCCTCATCTCGACTGACGTCTTCGAAGCCAACATGTCCGTGGAAACCATCACGACGATCTCACCAACAACAAACGAGCCCGTTCTCTCGCGTAATGGAGTGAGCTCTTCTGATTTGGCAGAGATCCCCAAAGTTGCAGCTGAAGCTTTCAAGACATGGCGGCAAACAACCCTGGTAGACCGAACAATAATCATCAAGAAGGCGTTAGACCTCCTTGAAGATCAGAAAGACCAGCTAGCCGAGGAGCTTACAGACCAGATGGGACGGCCCATTGCCTACACTGGGGTTGAAGGTAAGGAGGAAATTACCCAGGCCCTGTTACCGCATGCACACCATAGGGTATCGACTGACCACTGCTCATCTTGTTAAGTCACTACGGCCATTAAACGAGCCAAGTATCTTCTGAAGATCAGCGAGGACACCTTGAAGGATACACCAGGAGAGCCTGAAAAGGGGTTCAAGCGGTTCATTCGCAAAGTTCCTGTGGGGCCAGTCCTAGTCATCTTTGCGTGGAATGTGAGATGCTGCCCACTCAGCCTCCATATGAACAACACTAAAACACGTAGCTGACCACAAGTCGTAGTACCCTTACCTGATTCTGGTCAACTCACTCATACCCGCGCTCCTTGCGGGCAATACGGTGATTCTGAAGCCATCGCCCCAAACACCTACCATCGCGGAACATGTTGTCAAGGCATTCACCGACGCTGGCCTACCGGCAGGCGTCCTGCAATACTTCCACTGCGGCTCTTACACCCTCATGGAGTCGATGGTACGGGACCCCAATATCGCCTTGATCTGCTTCACTGGTTCTGTTTCCGGCGGCTTGTCTGTCCAGAGGGCTGCAGCCGACCGAATAGTTAATGTCGGCCTGGAGCTTGGCGGGAAAGATCCTGCCTATGTCCGGGCGGATGTCGACCTGGACTGGGCGGCTGCCGAGATCGTAGACGGCTCCATCTTTAATTCGGGCCAGAGCTGCTGTGCTATTGAGAGGGTGTATGTCCACGAGTCGATCTATGACTCGTTCATTGCGGCCACACAAAAGGTGCTGGAAGGCTACAAAGTCGGCGATCCTCGCGATAAGGAGACCCAGATCGGGCCAGTCGTTTCACAGCGGTCCAAAGAAACAATCGAAGCTCACATCAAGGATGCCTTAGACAAGGGCGCTAGAGATGCGACACCAGAGAACTCGACCTTTGCCAATCTCCCCCCGAAAGGAAATTTCGTAAAGCCTACTTTGTTGGCCGATGTTAACCACAGCATGACGGTCATGAAGGAGGAAACGTTCGGGCCGGTGATTTCGGTAATGAAGGTCAAGGACGACGCCGAGGCAATCCGATGGATGAATGACAGCGAATTCGGCTTGACCGCTAGTATATGGACAAAAGATACGGACAAGGGCTACGAGATGGCACAAGAAGTCGAAGCGGGTACCGTCTTTGTCAATCGTGCAGACTTCCCCAGTCCGGACCTGGCTTGGACTGGGTGGAAGAATTCGGGCAAGGGTGTCACCCTCAGTAAGTACGGGTTTGATCAGTTTGTGAAGCTGAAGAGCTTTCACCTGAAGGATTATCCGAACTAGGTAGGTCGGTAGATCAGGGGGCAGGCACAGGTTGGCTTGTTTACCTATTTTGCCTCCAAGTAGTAGCCGGGATATCCACATACCTACCTACCTACCTGTAGGGCGCGGGCGTGGCAGAGCAGGTGTAGGGCAGGGCAGAAGACAGGGCAGAAGACAGGGGTAAGGTTACGAGGATTATGAGTTATCTTTGGAATGTGGATCCGTCTTATTTATGTTGCGAGCGCATCCCAACTTCCCGCGGGAATGGAACATGAACTATTATTATGACAGTAAATAACCCGATTCGGTGAGTGTGACAATCTGTCCTGGCACAATTGTCTCAACTGTGTCCTATTTGGGCCTCGGTATGGCAAGGAAAGTGTCTCAGACTCGGCTCGATAGAATGCATTGACATACACACATATTCGCATCTTGACATCCCATTCCTTATCCCCAGACAAGCCCGACAAGCTCATGTCGTTCTATTATACCGTGTATTATAGGTGGATGTGCTAGGGATGTGAGGTACCTAGTCTAACTAAAATCTCATCAAATAACCCTCGAATCCGCCATGTTACGCCACTCCACGCCACTTCAGCTTGGAGATGGCTGAAATTGGGGCGACAATACTTGGCAGATCCCGCACGCCATTCTTCCAGCCCAACTTTTCAACTCTCACTTTTCACTATCTGGCTCTGCACGCTAAACCATAAACAGCAAGGTACCTTGGCAACGCGGTCATATACTTAATCTTACTGGCTTGCTAAGGTAATACCTAGGTACTTACGTTATAACGTAGAAGTTAATATAAAAGCTACAAATAATCAGTTGCCTTAATATATACAAGACCTACTTCTTTACCTATACAAGTGCTATAGCAAATATGTATATAAAATATAATAAAAAGCAAAAATATATTAAGTAATTATAATAATATACAATGTACCTATAGTGTTTTTTATATTACTTTCTTTAATTTATTGCAGCTTTAATAGCTTTAGTATTTTAAAGTTATAAGTACTATATACCTGTTTCCTTTTGTTTATAGTTTAGCGTGCAGAGCGCGATAGTAAAAAGTGAGAGTTGAAAAGTTGAGCTGCCATTCTTCTCCGCATAGTTAGCCTAGTGTTACCTTTATTGCGTCGTCAGTTCTGTCAGACATCAAGATTATTAAGAGTGATAATAATCCCTACCATACGAATTACATTGTAGGTTACCATGTGTGTAACACGTACATAATAAACCGATTGCCGTTTTCGCCAGGTCTCCCTTTCAAGCCTCGCCCCTGCTTACCACCCTAACACGACTCATCTTATAATCTGCCTCTTTGTGACATGGCGGCCCTCCACAACTCAGAGGCTTACACCCGCCCGGAGTAGCTGACACGACCTGGGCTCTAGATTTACATTCCCTCTTTCTCTTATCTCCAAGTGCATTTCTCTTGCTACGACCTCATGTGTTCGGGGCCGTTCTTTCTTTGTCAACTCAAACTCGATTCTGCCACAATCTTGCGATTTCTCTGTTTTTTTTGAGCCGTTTTATCAGGAGAGAGAGAAGGGTGCGGGTTTGCCGCAACTGCCTGGTCCATGATAGAATACCATGCCTATTGCCAACTGACCAACCATATTCCCTTTGATGTTGGGTCATGTCCTAGACTGACAAGGCTTGTTCAACTCCCATATGCCCGAATGATTAGTGGCTTATAAGCAGGGTAGAAGCGCCTTCTCGTCCGTCATTTGTCTGTTGATGAAGCCTGCCTGTTTCGGTCTCCAAATAACAAGCAAATCAGCTGAGGTCAGGTTTCGGATTTTTCGGATTTTGGGTTGTTGATCAATCAAAAATCCGTCGAGAGACGACAACAGCGACGACTACCTATTCTCCATCTTCTATTCGGCCGTTCCTGTCTGTTTACAAGTTTGGCTCGAAACAGCAACCACTATCTGCAGGTCACGTTTCATGCAGAACGATAACGATATTTCGACCCTTTTCCCATACCACCTTTCCCCACCACGTCTCTAGCAAGTGGAAGCGTTGCTGCATGGTCGCCTCTGCTCGCATCTGCATTTGCTGAGCCTGCATCGATTGATAACAAACACATAACTAACAATAATCGTAACGTTGAATAAATTGGCTCGCGGGCCATTTCGCCAGTTTGAGCTGAATGAAGTTTTAAGCCCTACTCGCAGGGATCCTAACTAATCCCGATCCTGCCACCCACACCCGAACCCGAACCCAACTTTACTTTCTTAACACCTTTCACTCTCGTTCAAGCTTCAAAGTGTCAAGGTTAGTAGTCGATTTCCATCTAGTCCGTCTCCCATACACATTTGACACACACTCACACGCAAATCGACACCCGACAACAATATACAACACACCATACACACAATCAGCTGATACACAATACCCATAAGAAAGGGACACAACACCCACTTTTGTACCATTCAACTCACTCATTAGATAGAATTGGACTTGTCCTCCCAGCCAAACTGACTGTCACTGACCGGCCGGCCGGATATTAATTTGTAGTTTTTTTCAGCTTTAACCACGTATTGCAATCACGCGCTGTACTGAACAGGTGTGCAATCCCAACTAAGGTTACTTGAGTACGTTTTTGTGGCGACGGACACGGAAATTGGGCTTTGCCGGGCAATAGGCAACAGGCAACAGGCTACCTTTCGATTTCGCAACCATCTTTTACCTCGAAGTAATGTGCTGATTGTTTTGGCAATTCGGTCAGTCAGTACTCTGAGTCTCTGGCCAGGTACCGACATACGGAACGGGACGAGGTAGACTCCAAGGTACACACTTCAAAGGCCCAATCCCTTGCATGAGTTGCCCCATCCACATCCCGCATTCCCATTGAGACCCCCATTCAGACCAAGACACATCTTTGTCGGCAAAAACCCTTTCTACATCATATACATCGTCCGATCTCTTTCAACTTGAATCTGCCCTTGCATCCCACTACTCGCCAGGGGAATCAACCTCGGGCCATTCTCACCTTTCCATTGTTCCTCTCTCAATTGTTGAAGCTGTTATTGTTGTCTTGGACTACGAGTACACTATATCGTCCTGACCGTACCCCGGAAGCTACGACCTGCCCCGCTTCTCGTTCAACAACCTTTGAACCATTCCACCCACTACTATCTACTCACTTATCCGCTGTCTGTCCACTGTTCAACCTCGACGAACTACGACGCGCACAACGGCCAAAGAATGTCCTGCATCATGTTTCCGAACTTCAGTGCCAGATTACAACGCCTTCTTGGCCTCAAGACGAAGAGATCTACGCGTGAAAAACGCAGTTCTTCGCAAATCATGAAAATTGTAAGTTGATAAAATCCTCTCTGCACTGCATTTTTTGGCCGGGGTCCTTTTGGCGGCTTCTTGATACCTATTCTTTCGCCGAAATTCAGACGCTTCCCTTGAACGGCGATTACGTAGACAACTCGTGAAATGATGCTGACACTTCCATTTTGTCTTACAGTCGGCGCCCTTCAACTTCAAGCATGAGACAGTTAGCCTGCCTGGACTTTCCGAGGATGAGTAAGTTTCACGTTACTATCTTACTTTCAGCTCTGAACTTCAGCTCCGCATTTCATGGCCTTTTCTTTGTGCCCCTCGGCCTATCACCCGAAGCCTGAGCGATTTGACCTACCACGTCTTACTTTCCCTGCCCATGTCAACGGCCGCCACTTCGGTGTTCTGGCCTGCTGCTTTGTCTCGAGGCTTATTATCGCTCCGGCTATTGGCCCGGGCAATCACTACATACTTTTCCTTCCTCAGCCCGCTGTTTTCATCCGAACATGACATGCATGTGTAATACCATGCTGCTGCGTTGTCTCATGAGCTCGCGCTAATCTGCAATTTTCATACATGTAGGATTACCATCTTGAAGGAGAAGGCAGCTGCTTCCCGGCTGGGAGTTGCAGGCGGCAACAATGACGTCTCCTCGTCTTTTGGTAGTCCCCGCAAGGCGCCTCGAGCCCCACAGTCTCCGGCGCGGATCGTCACTCCCGTAAGTTTATTTCCGTCATTGTGAATTCCACTGTGCCAGTACAACTTCGACGATACCAGATTCTAACCTGAGGCATCGGATTAGGCCAGGTCCAAATTACCCCCTTCGGAACAGGACAATATGATTTAGGCTATGTCCTGTTTATCAATCCTGTGCTTTCAACGGACGCTTACAGGCCTTCTGCATCACTATGCTGCGAGATACTCCTATGGTCCGTTCGCTATAAGGATGTTCGTGGCCTTGGTAAGATGACCAAGCCACATGCATGAAACTGCATCCCGCTTGGCATAGATGCTGATGCAAAGCCGGTTATCCTGCTTCTCCTGAGTGGATGAAGCGCTACACTGTACACTAGTCTTGCCCCCTTTTCTCTTTTAGGACATCTTGATCTCGGCATGGCAGGTCATGTTCTGGCGTCTACTTCGGTTAACTATACCCTCGGGGACGCAAAACTCTATTGGAGGTTGCCGTCTTTTTTTTGCTGTCCGAGTCTGGGAATTTTTAAGCCTTGTTTGTCATTTCTCCCTACCGGCGTTCGTATCATGTCTTTTGATACCGCGGAGTTGCAGGGAGATAGGGTAAACGTTTCAGGTAGATGAGGAACGATGATGATGACGCGCCCAATGGGCTGCATATTACAACAAACTTATATCTGGGGTTTTGCTCCATTCTATGTGATATGCATCACCGCCTTGGATCTAAAGTGGTTTGAAGCTGTAAAGTGAAATCCTTTCCTCCATCTTTCTGTCTCGCTGGCCCCCAAACGTATACACCTATTCTAATCTATGTCTGTGTACATACAGTCCATGGCAATATCTTCGCACAGTATCCTACATGTATAAGTTACTTGGGTTGAACTCCCATCTCCAACTACACTTGCCAACATTATTGATGATGATCACGTGGACAAGGGAAGGCCAAAGACCGGAGAAATACATGGTCGTTTGATGCCACTATCCACCTCACTATGACTGTCCAGGTTCTTTAAGACCTACTTTACAATTGCAAGTCGAGAATTGCGGCCCTGTGAATCTAGGCATTTGCCCATAACTCTTTGATTACAGGCCTAGTCGTCAAATTCAAACTCATTATTGGCAAGACGACTTTATTCCCCAGCTGTAAGTGTCCTCGAGGAGGCAATTTGATCATAGGATTGTTATTGAGCTGTGCTGCAAGCCCATTGTTCTAACCGTCGTTTGCTCTTTAGGGCCTCCTGGTTTGACCTCTAAACCCTATGATAACTTGATCGTGGGGCATACCGTCGACCTACAAGCCCATTGTAGCCAGGTAAAGACCCGCTTTTGGGGAAACTGCTTGCTGAAATTCAAGCAATCTAACCAATATGGTTGCTTGTTGGGAACATTGTCAAGCCAGGTGTATACCTGTCGTACCTACGAGTGACTTGGTTATTACGGGCCTCTTGCAGCTATGGGCCTATCAGGGCCATAGAAACTACATCGTGGGGCATGTCGTCGACCCTCAAACCCATTGTAGCCAGGAATCACTTGCCCCGTTTGTACTCTCTCAAGCTATTGCGTGAAATGTACCCCGTTCGTTGGGAGTTTGGCGTCGAGGTGCAAACCTTTCCCCACTGCTTCTGGGTATAAATACACCTTCTTCTTCTCCCCCCCAAGGGTGTGCAACTCTTCTTCTCCCCAGTCACAAATTCTTTTGTGATTCTTCACAACCCATCCTGCCTTTTGACTATTACCAGTCAACTCACAACTCCTGCACCCTTTGTTCCAAAAGACATCCAATAAGTATCAACATGATGGCAGACAATGAGCCAGAGCAAGAGGCAAACCCTCCAGACCAGCCAGCACCCCAGCTAGGCCCTCCCGCCCAGCAAGGCCCTCCTCCCGCCCAGCCAGCCCCCCAGCTAGGCACTCCCACCCAGCAAGGCCCTCCTCCCGCCCAGTCAGGTCCTCCTCCCCAGTCAGGTCCTCCTGCCCAGCCAAACCCTCCCACCGAGGGGCGATTCATCTGCAAATATTGCCGCAAGTGTTGCACAACAAAGCCCAATCTGCATCAACATATCCAAGATAACCACGTGGGCTTGCGTTGTCGCTGGCCTCACTGCACTGGCCTAGCCAATTCGGAGAGAGACCTCCGAAGGCACTTGCAACGCCACCAGAAAGAGGTGGTTAAGAGTGGCGCTCCACCTCTGATGTGCGGCTGGCCTGGTTGCCGGAACCAGTTCACGCGGTCAGATTCTATTTACCGCTGTCTCTATAAGCATCAGGCACATTCAAGAAAGTCAACGGGAACGATCTCACCAACCCAGTGGTAAGTAGACACCCATACCTTTCTTGTTCTCACAAACTTCACTTTCTTACCTAACCTACCTTACCTTTCTTAGAAGAAGAGGAACCC
The DNA here is from genome assembly GCA_022579005.1 of Poronia punctata. Taxonomy (NCBI): domain Eukaryota; kingdom Fungi; phylum Ascomycota; class Sordariomycetes; order Xylariales; family Xylariaceae; genus Poronia; species Poronia punctata. Next base: position 194,743 of record MU401492.1, on the reverse strand, counting down.
AGACTACGACAACATCATATGACGCTCGCGTCAATATTGCAAGAATACAAGAGAAACCATGGTTTCACTCGGCCAGGATGATGACTTTGGTCATCTATACTCCTACACTCATTCCACCTCTGACAACCGACCACGGATGTTTATCAGGTTTACATGATCAAGATTGGCTTATATATATAAGTCTATCCATGTTATTGTCTGGATGGAGAGTCTAGATGGAGAGGGATCCCTCATAGCTATCAGAGTATAGGCAGAGCTTTAATATATACACATCAAACGAAGCCCCCGGGCACTCAACTTGGATACATCATTGTGAACGAAGATTTCAAGTCAACATTTTGGTTTATCTAATCAACATTTCATTAACAGATATCACATCATCTATATATACATGCACAACTGTGCGCTTCTCACCAGCTCCAACTATCACATCAACAAAGACACAAGGTCATGTTGCCCCTGAAGGGGTGCATCTCACGTGACATGGGCAACGTTGAACATCTATTGATGTCTCACGTGACTACCCTTGTCAAGCAACAACTCAACAGTAAGTATATGTCCTTTAGTTATTCACTGATTCCTACTTGGGACGAATTTGTTGCTTGATACTGACAATCGTTCCTTCCTCAGTAGCAACTGGCCAATTCAAACCATTCATTCAATGGCATGCCATTGTGGTTCCGTCTGATCCACAGCCCATTCAACAGTAACGGCAATAGGTTGTTGACACCATGCCTACATGTAGGTTCTCTGGTACCTTGTTACCTACATGTATCCAACACTTGGGACGAACGTACCTTCCGTGTGTAATAGTCACCACTATTACACAAGTACATTCACCTCATGTATGTTGGTAGCAAGGGTACGGAGTGACCTGTTTGCACTGCTGCCACTCCGCAGTGGTGCATTTCACAGGTACCAAAAGAAGTACCTGTGGCCAAACATTGCTGGCAGCCAACCATGCTGGCAATCTATAAGAGGCACTCCTCTCTTCCCGCACCTCTTCTTCCTCTTGCTTTGTAAACCAAGACAACATCACACACTCTTGGTTTACATTGTAAACCAAACCTTGTTCTCACCAAAGATCAACAGCTACAAGCCACTCGATCAAGTAAGTTAATTGCTTCTCCCATTTATTATTCTCTTCTCTCTTTTTGGGTATTTTTCTGTTGTTGATACTGACTGGCTGCTTGGTCATTCAGGTTGCTCGTCCCGTACTCTTGAAGAACCCACGACATACTATCAACCAGTATGTCAACCCATCAAGAACGTGACTCCTCTTCAACCTCTCGTCGTGCGCGGTCCGCCGCCATGACAGGGGAAGAAGAGGAGCACGAGCAATGGGTCCAAGAGTACGACTTGGACGAGGACACGACGGGTGAGCCCGATGGGGGAGAACAAGGGGAGGGAGAGGAGGGGGAGGCAGGACTCTTAGCCTGCCGTCGGTGCGGCAGACGTTACCGCAAACGTGCTGCGCTCAGCACACACATGTCGGACGCTCACAACGGCCGCATGTGTTACTGGGCGGGGTGCGGTGGTGTCTCTGCCACAGAGGCGGACCTGCACGCACACTTCCGAATGCATCAGCAAGATGCTGTCGCTGCGGGCCAAAGCCGAACGGCTTGTCCGTGGCCTGGCTGCGACAAGTCGTTCAGCCGTGGTGACAGTGTCTTGCGATGCATCAAGCGGCACAACCGCGATGCCCCTCGGGGTGTCTAAGTTGTGCCTGGCAACCGGAAGGACGGTGGGTTAGGAGGGGGGGAGGGGGGAGGAGTTAGGGGGTTGAGAGTGCGGACTCGTCATATCAAAGGTAATGATATATCATTTGCCCTTTCCCCTGGAATGAAAGCAAATATTAACGCGATATTTCCACAGAGATTGTGAAGCCAATTTATCCGCCAGAAAGACACGAGACACAAGCCGGCTTAGAAGCCACGTTCTTTCTGTCAACACTGCAAGTAGCAAGGTTATGGAGCGCTGGTCATCAACAATTCCCGACGTCGATCTAACCACTCCAGCCATTGAATGGTTTGACCACTGGCCACCACTGCGCTTTCTAACGGCCCACACAACCATCCATCTCAAAGCACCGAGAAAGCATGTGCTGTGTCGCTGCTGGGTTCTCTTTGTCAAGCACAAGTCGTCTTCTTATGCTACAAGTCCCTTCAAGCCCCCTTGATCTAGAACAGGCAATCCTATTTCAGAGATTGCAATGTCCTTCCAAGTCTCCCTGTCAAGGACAGGTACAGGGACAGGCAGACCTGTATCACAACATTTGGGGTCTGTTGTGAAGCCATCACGATAACGGCGGTAATCAACAGCTTCGATTGCCCTTTACCCTCTATGATCGGCACGGCTTCAAGTTGTACACAAACCAGTACATGCCTCATGCAGCCTCATCCGCATGGCTAGAAGTCTACGTTGCATCCAACTGCGTACTTCTCACACAAGCTGATCGACATGCAATCACAATACCCCCTACGATACTCTGCACAGGGACGTGGACACACTCGCAACTCTTATGGCGCTAAGGCAACATAATAGCGCAAAGACATCAAGGGACAGTATACAAGTGTGTCTCTTCAGGAGAGGAAGAGCCTAATACGACTAAAGGACACTCCCTGCAGGCAACAGATGAGGATTCTTGATAGTGGCAAGATGAGGTGGTGTTTTTCAGGGCAGCTATATCAAGAAGGGAAGTAATGGAGGACATCCGACAATGTCTGGATACCGACAATGTCTGGATAAGGTTGATTGTTAAATGGTCGTCAAGAGGAGGTTACCCAAGATCAGTTCCATTAGAGAATACCTAATTATGCAACAGGAGGTGGATGCAATTAAACAAATCATTTTCAACATTGTCTTAACCGTTTGATCTACACCGCTTAAGTGAATCAATTAAACGCGCTTTCTCCTATCCTGACGCGTCTTCAACTAGAAGAGCTGACGACCATAGGCGGCAAGAGAAACCACTTTACGACTTTATTCAAATACAATATACAAAATGCCTCCACCACTATTTACAGTTGAAACAGAAACCTGCGAGCAGACCAAAGCTACAGTAAACTTACTTCCATGTCGGATCCATCATGACGGCGATGTCACACCCGCCGAGACATTCTGGAATCCCACCAAGACTCCAGGTAAGCTCGCAAGCAACTTGTGAGAAACTAAATCAAATCCTGACCGAATGACGTATTTCTAGATGGCACTCAGACCGCGTATATGAGGGGTAGAAAGCTGCAAGGCAAGACGGTGAAGCTACCAGAAGGATACCACGGTACCATCGTGGAGAAAACAGAGCCAAAACCTGACAGCAACAACTCGTCAATCGATGAAGAGGAGCCCCAAGTCGGCGCCATGAGAGGCAAGGCTACTTTTGACGAGTTGGTTATTTGGGGACACGAGTCTACAGCTGATGCCGGTGCGGATCCGCATGTTCGCGGAATAGAGGAATGGATCGCTTTTGCTGAAGATGTTTGTCACACCCTTTCCCTCCTTGACTTTTCCCCCCTTCCAATCGTGGTGTTAACTTTGGGGTTACACGCAGATTCATTCGGTCGGGACTTGATATACCTACCTAGGTTAGGTTACATAACGCTGGGTATTGGCTTGGATTGTGGTTATTTGGGATTGGTGTTTGGAGTACTAGGCGTATGAGGATATCACGGAGCATGAAAAGGCTACTTGTGAATTATAGAGTTTGATTCTATTGACACTAACATCTGAGACACCTACATGTAGATTCGTGCTGATCTGCTGGAGGGGATCACAGGACCGTGTAAATAAACAGTACAATGAAAGACATGACACTGTATGTCCGTTCTTTGCCTCTAATGCGACCACTAACTGGACCTAGGTACTAGTGAAATGCAGTAAAATTGCCCCTCCAGCGGCTAAACGCCAAATCGCCCTTTCTTAGAATTCTGTCGACGTCTTCCTACCAACATTTTCATCAATCTGATCACATTCCCATCCTATATCCATCATGAGTCCCGGTACTCTGGCGCCAGATGCCGCCGTCGGGCCTGATGGGCCGCGACAAAAGGGCAAGGCGACAGTAGACACGCTTAGAGTCGGCTGCATTGCCATGGTCGAGAAGGACGGACAAGCCCGCCGAGCCGAGATTTTAAGCATAAAAGATACCAAGAGTGGTCGCCAGTTTTACTGCAACTTTGATAATTACAACAAGCGTCTGGACGAATGGGTACCCTCGAAGCGTATAGATTTCGATCAGGAAGTCGAGTGGCCGAATCCAGAAAAGGACAAACAGAAAGAAGGCAAAGGGAAGAATGCGCCCGTGTCGAAAAAGAAGGCCCCGCCTAGCAAGGCGCAGAAGCGGCCGAGCAAGAGAGAACAGTCTGTAGCGTCGGAAGCCGTGACGCCTCATCCATGGCCCGAAAATTCAGATACGCGACCGCCGTCGAAGGCGGGCTCGACACCGAGGGACGTCGAGCAAAAGTCGGGGGAGACGCCTGCTGGCGATGGCGACGGCGACGAGATGGATATAGATGACGACGACCCTGTGCCCAAGATCAAGAAAGGAGCGAAGCCGTTTAGTAGAGAGGCCGAGATCGAGAAACTACGGACAGGCGGGTCGATGACGCAGAATCCAACCGAACTGGCGCGCATCCGAAACATATCAAAGGTACAGTTCGGGCCGTACGATCTATTCCCGTGGTACTTCTCGCCATACCCGGAAGCCTTCACGCAAGAAGACGTCATATTCATATGTGAGTTCTGTCTGAGCTATTACGGCGACAAGAAATCCTTCTCTAGACACCGGCAAAAGTGCACGCTGCAGCACCCGCCCGGCAACGAGATATACCGCGACGATTACGTGTCTTTCTTCGAGATCGATGGGCGCCGGCAACGGACCTGGTGTCGAAACCTCTGCCTCCTCTGCAAAATGTTCCTTGATCATAAAACGCTGTACTACGACGTCGATCCTTTCTTGTTCTACGTGATGACGCAAAAGACGGAAAAGGGCCACCATCTTGTCGGGTTCTTCTCCAAGGAGAAGGAGAGCGCGGACGGATATAACGTGGCCTGTATCCTGACCTTACCTCAGTACCAGAGGAAGGGCTTCGGTCGGTTGCTCATCCAGTTCTCCTACGAGCTTTCCAAGATCGAGGGCAAGCTTGGCTCTCCGGAGAAGCCATTGTCCGATCTCGGACTTCTGAGCTACCGTCAGTACTGGTCGGAAAACATCGTAGACCTGTTGATGGAGTACAACGATCGGGACGAGAAGTCCAGTATCGAGGCCATCTCGACCGCGCTCGCGATGACCACCCAAGACGTCGAGCACACTCTGCAGGCGTTGAAGATGCAGGTCTACCACAAGGGTGAGCACAAGCTTGTGGTGCCCGAGGCGCTGGTCCAACTGCGCGAAAAGTCAAAGACCAAGAAGAAGCGATATATCTCGCCGGAAAATATCCAATGGAAACCTCCCGTCTTCACGGCCTCGACACGGACGTGGGGTTGGTAATCCAGCTTTGCAAAGCTTTTCGGGGCTGGATTTTGATTTTCCATGTTAAAGTAAGCGTAGGAGTTTTTGGTGATTTAGGTAGATACCCGGTTCCAATAAATCATACCGCACACCACCTGTGTATAAATAAATCAAAATGTCTTGCCTTAATAGATGCGTTGCCATATCCCCTCGTTTAATATGTACTTCCTGTGGCGATCAGTCATTTCATGTGTTAACCAGTATATATGGAGACGATTTTTTTCTTGTTCCTTTTACTTCCCATCATCCACCTCACCCGGCCCCTTTTTCTCCCTCCGCCACTTATCCGGCCCTTCATTCAACATAGTCTTAATAACACGAGCCAACCTCCTCACACCCTCTTCAAGATCCTCCTCATCCTCCCAAGAAAAACACAACCTCACCCCATCCTCAAACCTCGCAGCTTCCTCATCACCATGAACCGCAAACAACTCCCCATTCCCAATAAGTAGATCCTCATCGACACGACAGCGATCAGCAATCTCTCGAGCCGCAGGCCATCCCGTCTTTGATCGGGGTAAATGTATCCAAACGAAATACCCGCCATAAACATCCTCCCTTCCTCTCAAACTTCCCCCACGCATCTCGACGCCCAGGGGCACGAGTTCGGAATTTATAGCGCGGACAAGGACACCGTGACGTCTCGAATAAGCCGGTCGAAGGACACGGTCGATATGTCCCGTCACCTCCCCGCCCCGGAGCAACTGACAGATAACCGTGGCGGTAAACTGCGAAGGCGCGCCGCCCGATCTCGTAGATCCGGTCATGGCCATGCCGACGGCGAGATCCCCCGTGGAATACGTCCATCCGGTGCGTACGCCGGGGGCGACGAGTTTGCTGAACGATCCGTTGGAGACCACGTGGCCGAAATGTTTCCCTGGCGGATCGAATGGCGAGGGGCCTTGGCGGATGTCGATGTCGGCTAGACGGGGGAGGAGGGCTTTATTTAATCCATCCGCTTCCTTTTCCTTTTGTTTCTCTTTTTCCTTTTCTTTCCCGCGTGTGGATGGAGATGATGATGATGATGATGTGTGCTGCTGCCGCCACTGCAACATATCATAAACATCATCACAGATAACCAAGGCATCGTACTTCCTCGCCAAACCAACCAACCCTTCCCTTCTCGCCCTCGTCATCGTCCTCCCGCTCGGGTTCGAAAAGGCAGGGACGCAGTAAACGACGTGTCTGTAAATCTTCCTATGCGGTCCCGGGTCTTTATACAGCAGCAGCAGCACCCTCTCATTCTCCTTTTCTTTTTCTTTTTCTTTTTCTTCTTCTTCTTCTCGTATTTCTACCGCCCGCATCTCCCTCTCCAAAACATCAATATCAACCCCTTCCTCATCCTCCGGCACGGCACGTAACCTGCCCGCAAAACCCGCATCGTCAAAGATCGGACAGGCGAGGAAATAACACGGCGCGACGACCCATACGGCCAGTGTCTGGCCCGGATCCGTAAACGATTGCAAGATACACGCCAGACTCTGCGAGGCTCCGCCCGTGATGGTTATGCGGTCCGACTGCGGCTGCGACATGGCACCTTCTTCTTCTTCTTTTTCTTCATCATAAAACGCGCCGAGCCATCGCGCCAATTCCTCCCGAAGCGGCTGATATCCCGGGTCGGGCCCGTATTCTAACCCCGGTGCCCAGATGCTCTGGTCTGTGAGAGCTGTTTGGGACGCGGCGCCGAGTGCTTCTGCCGGTAGTAAAGATGTTGCTGGCCAGCCGCGGAGCAGGTTGATGCTTTTCTTCTTCTTTTGGCTCATGGTTTTTTCGATCGTCTGTATGCAACTATGTTTCGTCTCTTCTTTCCTAACCTAATGTGTGTGTGTTGTTGAGGTGAGTGTGCTCGATCCCTCTCGTGTGGCTATTGATGGTACGGTGATACGAGAGTACAAGTACAGCCGGAGCAGGAACGGCGCTAACAGTACATAGTAGATGCCGATGGAGTGGAGCCCGTTGAATATGGACTGATTGATGACGACTGCCGACTTCTCACATAACCTAACCTAGGTATGTAAGATCGAGGAGGGCACGCTTCTCTTCCACACAAGTCATACGAGTACATATTTTGTCGAATTCGCAACTCCCCCAATACCTGAAACTCTATGTCCGTCGACTTTTTTGCCCAACAGAGCCCCCAAGTTAGAAATGGAACACAACACACCTTTGATGTGTCATAACTCGTCATTTTGCAACCTCTACGTATCCCTACAGAGTATAAGAAACTCACACGCTAGATTTTATTTAGGAAGTACGCTGTAGTCTCACTCGTCTCTCCCGCTACTCTCCACCTGGGTATAATTCAAATTCGGCGTCCCCTATTCTCAGAGGCCCTGAGGTCAACCAGCTTTTCGAACTGCATTGGCAGTTTCATTCCTCATTCACGTGATACATCATACGGTTTGTCGTCGGAAAAGATCAAATGTGGTTTACGTTTGGCAAGATCGAGAATCGTTGAAGCAAAGACTCCGTTAGCCCCTGTTACAAATGTTAGGTCAGGCAGAAAAGTCGGTGTAATAGGGTTCCGTCTTTTCGCGACTTACATGCGAACCAACTCCCTGATTGTGCTTGTTAGCTTGTGAAATTTCTCAGATAATAGAGGATTGCTTACTGGTATAAGAACCTATGGCATCAACATTGACGCTTTCGTGGATCAAACCGAGTTTGCCGGAACGTAGCACGAGATTGAGACATTCCATGATTTCCTCGTCGTCGTCTGAAGTCCGTGCCTGAACAAGCAAGCTCATCGGCCATGCGTTTGACAGGCCGATATGAGGTCCTATATCTGCATAAGCACCGATGGCTCCCTGATGGATAATACGTGGCCGACTCACCTCCGATGCCGTGGAAATCTTTCCCTGTTAGAAAGTACGGGTTCGATGATTTTGATAGCAACATCCGTCTAGTGTTCTGATATGTTTCGTCATCCTTGTCTACGAAGCCCATAAGTGGTAGCGCAAGGAGCGATGGGTAGTTGGCGTCGTCCATGAGAATGGATGACCCATAACCGTCAACCTCGTAAGCAAATACTCTCCCGAATTGACCATGTTCGACCACTCCATATTCCCAGATGCCCTTCGTAATTTTCTGGCTCCACAGTTCGACTGTTTGTGCCAGCTCAGTTTTGCCCACTTCTTTGAGCGTCTTGGCCGTCCGTTTCAACTCCATGGCCATCTGCGCATTCGCAGGGATGAAAAAGCCGAGGATGGTGGCATCGTCGCTTGGTCGAAACGCAGAGCGTACCAGGCCGGTCCCGTTATTCAACGGGTTACCCACACCATTCAAGTTGAGCGTCTCGGTTCCTGTGTTGGTGGTTCGGCTGAACGTGTACTGGTTTCTGGTGAACCGACCGGATGCCGGATCAAACGTTGACCGCGATTGCTCTTCTAATACGTCTAGGAGCGTCTGCAAGGCCTTGTACCACCGAGGTGTTAAGAATTCTGTTGAGCCACTATGTTCCTTGAAGTCGTTGGCCAAGGCGAGGAAATGAGCCAGAGAATCTAGTTCGTATTTGCATTCGAAGACAAAAGAGGCTTCGTAGACGGGGTGCACGACATCGTCCTGACCATTCTGCGTAGCAGGCAAATTGCTGATCGGCGGTGGTTGGAAAGCGTTGCAATAGGGCGATTCGATGACGTATTCAGACTGTGTGTTAATAGCCCCAAGTATTAACTGGTATATCTTGGGGTCTTTTTTCGTAAGGGGCTGATACGGGGATAATTGGTTCGTCGAGTCTCGCAACCATTCGGCAATAATATCACCTAAGGAAGATTCAAGTTTAGTCGAGGGCAAAGGCAAAGGCATTCCAGACTTCGAAACGCCTACGCGAAGGACAGGACGCGAAGCAGATGCTTTACCTGTGATGATAAAGGAATGTGGCCCTTTCCACTGGTCCTCGTCCCAGGTCTCGGTGTTTAGTCTGTTTGTTATCACATCCTCCGACCCGCTTGTGTGAAATTTGACCGTCGTATCTGTCGTAGACTATGACCCCCACAGCATTTCAGTCAGTAACCGAGGCGCAAAGCATCGATAGGTTTCGCACAGGTCCGGTGTAGCGGGCAGACTGACAGGATATGTATTCTCGAACAGCCGGGCAAGGTCGGGATCTTTCATGCGGGAAACCACGTCTCTGATAACATCTTCTATCGCGTCCGAGTGGAATGTGCGACACTTCTCGTGAGGTCTCTGGTAGGGTAGTTCGAGTTGCCCGTCGCTAAAAGGTGCACTGGCAGGAAGGCTTAGTCAGTCGCGCCGTTTAGTAACAACGTCTCGGCGGTATGTGTGACGTACTGGGGGTATGCCGCATAATGTGCGTAGTCGGGACAGGCTTCTTGATAGTTGATGTCGTCGTTCAATGCGATTTGCTCCTGGCCATACCGAGCAGGCTCAGCTGCGCCGGCGCGTATTGGGTATAGGGCCGCAAGGGCGAGCCATTGGTAAAGCGTAGTCATCGCCTTCATCACCGTAAGCGTGTCGTGCCGCTCTCGTTTTAACCGTAGCTAGGAAGTTTGCCCATCTAGACTGCCAGCTGGGAGAGATCGTCGGGGTACTCTTAGCAACGGCAAGATTGAAGTTGACCGCATTGGGTTTCGGGGTAAATAATTATCGTTTCACCAAATCGTACTCAACCGACCCAAGCAACCAAGGCCCCTGTCCAGGATAAGTTGCAATTAATTGCCTAAGTAAAGTATTGGAAGAACGCTCGATGGAAGCTCCATGTCGGCGATTAATAAAACGTCACGCCATGGTTCCTTCCGCCATCCTAAAGATAAATCATATCTGTACCTGAGTGCCTGCCTATTGACATCAACCGGATAGGGTGTCTAGGTTAGTACAATTATGGCAACTACTCATATTCTACCCCAGTTATCTACGAGTAACCTAGCGGATAGGTATTTTCTCGGTACATCCTGGAAACTCGGGTGATACCTAGCACACTCCGGACAGTACACTACAGAAACGTTCAATTGGACCCTGAAACAGGAAAATGACGGTGGATGGTGGTGATAATGGTCCGTGCTTGCGAATTTCCGTATGTTGTCTTGACTCTTGAGTCGTTGATCGGTACCTCTTTGACTCTTATCGCTTATCTATCCCCGAGGCGACCGTATCGTACTGTCAATATGGCGACGCTTACTTGGTTTTCTTCGACCAGCCATTGAATCACCATGATGGGTTATAACGTGCCAAAAAGAACATTGTTGCGTTGATCTATCGAAAATCGATGCCATTAAACCATAGAGCCCGCGTAGACGCCATGTTGACTCTCACAATTCGCCGGCTAGCCGGCTCGCCTGCCCCTGCCCCCTCTCTAGTTCGATCCATGGCCTCGGCAAGACGACTGGCCGGCGAGACGATTCCTTCTACCCCGATCAAAGTGCTGAGAACAGTAGATGCCGTTCGAAAATGGCGGAGGCCCCAATTGCTCGATCACCGCATCGTTAGTTTAGTTCCGACCATGGGCGCACTTCACGAGGGCCATTTGTCCCTGATCCGAGCCGCCGCTCGCGAGTCGCACCACGTCGTCGTTAGCATATACGTGAACCCGGCACAATTCGGTATCAAGGAAGATTTGTCTTCCTACCCGGTGACATGGGATAAAGACTGCAAGGTGCTTGCCGAGCTTGACCGAGAGCTGGCAGACGATGGCGGAAACCTGGGGCGCATCAGTGCTGTATTCGCGCCCACCACCAATGAAATGTATCCTTCTGGCTTTCCGGGCCAAGAGGTAGATTCGAAAGGTAGTTTTGTCGTCATGACACCCGTCAGTGAGCTCCTAGAGGGCCGCACCCGTCCGACCTTTTTCCGAGGCGTCGCTACCGTCTGCATGAAGCTATTCAATATCGTGCAGCCCGAGAAGGTGTACTTTGGGCAAAAGGACGTACAACAGACGGTTGTGATTCGCAACATGGTCAGGGATTTCATGCTCCCTATAGATGTTGTCGTCGGCCATACAAGCAGAGAGCCGGATGGTCTTGCTTTGAGCTCACGAAATGTCTATCTCGGAGAGCGCCGTCGCAAAGCCGCAGTAGTTTTGAACCGTGCCCTCAGAGCCGCCGAGGAGCGGTATGAAAATGGCGCGTCGGACCGAGATAGTATCTTGGGAGCTGCCAATGCTGTGACTACCGGCACATTGAACGAGCAGATGGCTCTTGGGCCTGAGGCGCGGGTCAAGTTTGAAGTCGACTATATATCTCTCGCTGACCCTTGGACGATGGAAGAGATCGACCGTGTTGATCCCAAGGTTGGAGGTATCCTGAGTGGTGCGATCAAGATGCTTCCCGTAGAGTCACCACAACCCGGAGAGGATCTTGGACATAGTGGTGGCCCTGCTGTCCGATTAATCGATAATATCGTGTTGGAGCCATCTCATTAAACTGATTTTTTCAGAAGCCCATAAGTAACCCGATAAGCCGCGTCTTCGAGACCATGATATAAGAACAAAGGAGCCCTTTGGATTTCACACCCACCCCTGGAGAGCGTCTGTCTATAATCTTTGACGATTTATTGGACCATCTGTTACATATTACAGCAACATAAGCGCCAATCAGATACGAGGTGAAAGTAGGACATCTGATTAGGTAAATATATGCATATATAATAACCCCGTCAACTGGGGTTTGAGTACCAGGAAGTTCCCTGTTCCAAGGGAGGTCGTATGCACCAAGGAGATTATCACATAGGTTGCAACTTACGAAAGTTTGTTACCTTTGGCTTTAAAACACACACTACGTTTTACGTCTCTCATATCAACGTTGGTGCCCTTTCTTACTATCTATTCTCCGGAACCTACCGTGAGGCCGTCGAGATTATCAACCGGTTTGTTTTGAGAGAAAGGTGGATGGATCACGGGACAAAGCAGGCATGAGAGGGGTTTGGCAGCCGCTCCTGTCTCATCTAATTACTTCGGTGTTCTCACATCTGGGCTCTAGGGCGGCGAAATTTTAACTGCTAATAGCATCTTCCTTACACTACCTTAGTAGGTTGAACGCTGGGATTAATCGGCAGGAACTTATCAAATGAAAGGTTTGCAACATTTACGCCAAGACACAAGTTGACTTCACGGTCCGTAGGGCTCAGGAGATGGCAGGTTGTCTAATCCTATTAGTCCTTTACAACGCTATTAACAGATTTTTGAGAGGCGTCGAGATATCTACGAGGTATCTTTACCATGTTATACGGTTCGGGATATATAAAGCTTATGCTAGAAGCCAGGCCCTAAGCTTTATGATAATTATCAAATACAAAGTAGAGTTCGGGGGTAAAAGAGTCGAGATGTTTAGAATCGCTAACACCCGGTTTAGGATTAGCTTACTGCTTTACCGGTTCCTGCCTAGTACAGTAAAATCGAATCATGACTAGCGCAACGTCAAGTCGACCCGTCAAGTCCCACGACGCACCTATCAGAGGGGGGTGGTGCTTCTCTGACACCCAAGAATCTGTCAAGGACTCCAGGGTCGGGGAATCACTATTTTGAGCTTCCCCGCAGAATCTCGCACTTGTTGGCATACCATTAAGGTACATATCAGATGGTCATCTAACGGTCTCATTGCATTGAGTTTCTTAATCTCCCCTTGGAATACCACCTACAGAGCTTCAAATAGGTATTTACGGTTTCTTCATTTCATTGGCCTTTTTGTGTGCCCATCAGTCAATCATATAATAAGTAGGTATAAACCCTGGTCAGGATAGCTTGTTGCGTCTAAGTGCTCCCCCCCATTCTCCCTCTATATATCGCAAGGTTTCTTTTTACAATACAAGGTACCTTTGAACAATACCTCGAGGTTCGAGTGTACCTCTACTCATAGGCTAGTTGTTCCTGGGATCATCTTCGCCCCTGTCGATCCTTTTTCATCTAGTTCCCCCATTGGCAGCCGCCGTACCCAAATCGTCGGGTTGTCCCGAATCACATAATAATCTTTAAAACAGATATCGATCTTGGGCCGGATCTTCACCGGGAGTGACCTGTCAACTGAACCGCACCAATGCCGAGGACGCACGTCTCCGCCGTCTCCGCACCGGGAAAGGTTCTCTTGGCCGGTGGTTACTTGGTGCTCGACCAGGCGTATACTGCGCTTGTCTTTGGCCTAAGTGCCCGTATCAATGTCGTCGCTCGTGAGATTAAGACAAGCCCAGGTGTACAGCTGAGCGAGATCGTCGTCAACAGTCCTCAGTTCGTCGAGGCACAATGGCGCTACGGTTACCATCTCGCGCCAGATGATGGGGGGATGAAAGTGACCCAGCTACAAAGGTAAGATGGTCATTCGTATCCGTATCCTTGCACCACGTTCCCATATTTTGGTCCAGCTCGCTCACGATGCCATAGTGGCTCGAGCGTTGATTCGAATCCGTTCGTCGAGGTTACACTGAGTTACGCCCTCACGTATATCGCAGCCATCGCTCTCCGCCGGTCGTCACACTCTCTTGACCCGGCCGAGTTTACCATCTTGGCTGACAACGACTACTACTCGCAGCCAAATTCAATGACTGGCGCGGGAAACAATCACACTCGGTTCGCCAAGTTTCCCACGACACTCCGGGGCGCTAACAAGACCGGCCTGGGCTCGTCAGCCGCGCTCGTCACGTCTCTCACAGCCGCGCTACTTACACACTATCTACCTGAAACCGATTTTGACCTCACAACAGCAGAGGGCAAACGGACTCTGCACAACCTCGCGCAGGCAGCCCATTGCGCCGCCCAGGGAAAGGTAGGATCGGGATTCGACGTTGCCGCGGCCGTGTATGGAAGCTGCCGATACCATCGTTTCTCTCCCTCTATCCTCAAGAGCATACCAGAGGCTGGCGCTCCGGGATTTGCCGCAGCTTTGACTAGGCTAGTTACCGAAACAGAGTGGGACACCAAGATCGAAAAGGACGGCGTCAACATGCCTCCCGGCGTCACGCTCCGCATGTGCGATGTCGACTGTGGTAGCCAGACAGTAGGCATGGTGAAGAAGGTACTGCAGTGGCGCGAATCCAACCCCGCCGAGTCCAAGAAGTTTTGGGACGAGCTGGAGTCGCGCAACGTCAAACTCGGCGCGATCCTCAGCGAAGGAAAAGTTGGCGAGATTCGACCCGCAGTCGCCAATATCCGCGAATACATCCGCGAAATGGGCGGTCGGAGCGACGTCCCCATCGAACCTGAAAGCCAGACGGAATTACTAAACGCCCTGATGGAAGTGGAAGGAGTCTACAATGGGGTCGTCCCTGGCGCTGGTGGGTACGATGCCGTCGCTTTGTTGATGAAGGACGACGAGGCGACCGAAAAGCGCGTAGAGGATTTCGTCGCCAAGTGGAGTGAGGAGAAGGGCGGACAAGTCAAATTGCTCCGAGTGAAGGGTGAGATGGAGGGCGTAAGGAAAGAGAACATCCGGGAGTATGACGGATGGATTCACTGATCTCGTCCGACACATGTGGCTTTTGCGTAGCTATCGCGATGCCTTATTATTAAAAAATTGATGAAAGAGGCCTTCAGTTTTCATGTGACTTTTGATGGGATGTGAGGAAAGGGTAACAACCTCTATGAACTGACAGATCTATCCTGGCTGGCCCAATCTAACATTACCTGCTTTACATATCTAGAGATACAGCGGTCAGAGGCTCATCACCGACTCTGCGCAATTCCCTCCCTTCCTTTACCTTTTTTTTATATTTGCTGCCCACGACTCCTGTGTGGGAGAGATCCGTATACTGGTAGTATAATACGAGTACCAAACCCGAATTATCGAATCCGCGGCACAGTTTGTTCAAGATGGGACCTGAGGCGGTTACCACTTTGATGAAGACTGCTTAATTTGATTTGTGAAGAAATAAACTCTTTTGTCTTGGTTATGGAAAACCTAGTAACCTAGAGTAAAGGGAGAAGAAATAAGGTAAAAATAGGGGGTATCTTGGTAGTAGAACACAACACGCCCGTAAGAACACGTACAGGCTTTACGGCCTAGTATGTATTATTTCTAACCTGAGTAAACATAAATAATAAAGACATCGAGACCCTTCTAAAGGGCATATATATATATATATATTTTTTCGTTTACACAGGTTATGGACTACCTCACCGACGGCTGGAGAGAGCCAAGATGCTCGTTTACTATCTTTTACTCCTCATACCTACATACACCTAGAGCTAGAGCCTCGGGCAGCGGAGAGTTACGCCCATGAAACGTTGTATTTTTTGCTGTAGATTGGTGTCCGTCCAATGTCCGGAGATATCGAGGACGGGGAACAAGGTCGACAACTTGGACCAGCCTCTCTCTCCGGCTTTCGTACGACGAGGGACTGGTACCTAGTAGCGAAACCATGTAACCTAGATATACATACGGTCACTCATGACCATGACAGAGACCGCAACTATGTTTTTGAAACATGCAGCACAAGATCCGCCCCCCCCGTCCGAGTTATAACTCGTAAGCGAGCTGAGCTTTATTTTACTTGTATCCCACACAATACCTACCTGTAAACAGGAAGCCTTGTAGGTAAAGCACCTTGGGTATTGAATGCTTTCGGTAGAGTTCGTTATAAGGTTTCTACCTAGGGTCCTTTTTCTCTCCTGATGAGTCAAGAAGGCTGGGCTGCATGGCATCTCCGTTGCGCGGCGACCGAACCGACTTCTTTCCCATTGGCGAGGATACGGAAATGGACTTATTGTGTCTCGAACAACCATCGAAATCTTGGTCTCGGTATCCTAGGGCTTCGGAGATAAATAAATAACCTTCTAACTTGGGTTAGAAAGATGGAAAGACGTCTTCTTTCTCCCCACGCTTTTGGTCCGGGGGTTAAACTTAGATCGGTACGAGGTAGGTTTAGCCAAGTCCCGAACGTACGTACGTACGTAATAATAAGGGTCAAAGGGAGATGCCGAGAAAAGTAGGTAGGTAAGTACCTAATTCTCAGACGGAGGCTCTACCTACATGCCCACCCCGGTCTATCCCGGCCGCGCGACTTGTCATGCAAAGTCTTATCCGAAGCATCACATTAGTCATTTTTCAAAAGGTAACGTGGGTTACCTACCTACCAATAGTTATACAGCTTGCCTTCCTGTATAGGATTCATTTACCATATATAATACGCGTAACGCGGCATGACATCGCAGGCTGCAGCTGGTACGTAGATGTGGGTACTCCGTACTCGTACATGATGATGATGGCGCCGGCCTAATATCGGCTCTCACGCAGAGGGCAGGGCAGGGCAGGGCAGGGCTGGGCTGGGCTGGCTTCTTGTCCGGCAATTGGGTCGTGCCGTATTCGATGAGTAATGAATAACATGATGCTTGTCAGTAAAGTTGGTTCCGGAGTTTGGTAATATGTACCATTACGCGTAATCTTCCAATGCTTGGTCTTTGTCGACTCCTGTATGCCACGTTGCACTCACCAAAGGCAAGAAGTTGGTGGAGTTAGCCTTTAGGTAAGCATGTAAGGTTAGATTATTCTAGTCTAACCCGTCTTAGTTTAGGTTGGCGGCCTCGGAGTCGGCCGTCATGCTACTCGTATGTACAAGCCGGCCCGGAAATCTTAAAATACACCTCAAGTTTCAACCTCGATGGACACTGCCGAATTAAGCGAGACCGAGACCTAGACCTACCTCTTGAGTGGTATTAACAGATCTACGTTACCCAAGGTGTTGAATGATAATGAATGGCTCAATACACCACTTACTGCACACTATTTAGTTGTGTTTCTCCCCAAGAATCAAGATGGCTTCTAGTTTGGGTCATCCTGGATGAGTATTCTTGATTCCATAGTAACGCCGGGAATAAGCCAAAACCTCGGCACGCGACGTTCAAGTATAGTATTAGCAAACAACAAATGTAACGATAGTATCGGGCAATGGGAAGCAGTGTGTAGGTACTCATACCTTATTCATCATGCAAGTAATCCGTGTTAAACCTACCTAGTCTAGGCCTTGTCTCCCCCAATTCCAATTGACAGTGGATCCGAAGAAAAAAAAAAGGGGGACGCATCCAACAAACTCTAAACATTTCTTGTTTTGTTTTACCTTGCCTCACCGTAAAGCCAACCTGTAACAATGGTTGGGCATCTCAGTGTAAGGAATGTCGTTTGTCTGTATATCATAAGGCAGTCTGACAGGGACAGGGACCGGGGTTTTTTTGTGTGTGGGGGGGGTGAGATGTCCCGAGTAAGAAGGTAAAGACAACAAGCCAATTTGCTTTAGGTAAGGTTCAAAGATCTTTCTACCAAAATCCTCCGGATCTATCAAGTAAGTAAGTAGGTAGGTAGGTGCATTCAAAAATGTCATTTCCTTAACTTCCTATTACAGACGCAACAAAGTACCAGTTTCTTCATGTCAAGACGAAAAAGATGCTAAAAATAATGAGAATCCATGATACCCCTGTGCCAGGAATCAGGATAAGGGAAAAGGATACAACGTAGACAGAGAGATGGGGAAGATGAAATTAAAAAAGAAAACCATATATAAAACAGATCGACCTCGCATGTCTTTTTTGTCTTTCAAGATATTCCTAACCCCAAAAACAACAAGATCAACATCATCAATCCAAGCCAACCCCAACCCAAACAAACAAACAAACAAATAAAACAACAAAATGCAGTTCGCCACTATCCTCGCTTTCGCCGCCGGTGTCTCGGCCGCCGCCATCCGTGCCGCTAACGCCGACGCCGTCGAGGTCGACATCTACAACAACTCGCAGTGCGCGGGCGACTCCGTCAACCACGCCAGCCTGACCGAGGTAGGCCAGTGCATCAGCTTTGACGTGGGTTACGGTGCCGTCAGCGTTGTCGAACAGGAGGGTGGTGCTCTCGCCCCTTACCTCGGTACGTTTCTTTTTTACACTCAACTCTAGATACCTATGTTTCTTTCAACTAATTATATGTAACAGTGGCCGTCTTCCACACCAAGGACTGCAGCACCGAGCTCGGCGCCCCTCAGATCGCCGCCAGTGGCTGCGCCATCAACGATAGCCAGGATGCCGTCTGGTCTATTGGTCTCATTGAGAACCCTGCCGCTGCCCAGTAAAGATATCGAATTGACTGGAGACCTAGACTGACGTCGGGTTGGATGGATTCCTTGTACATACTTTGGTTTTAAAAGGAAAAGAAAAGAAAAGCGGACATTACCTATTGTATATATCTCCCCCTTGACACCTTGTTGTTAGTCAGACCAATGTCATGTGTACATACCTACATAAAGGTACCTTTATACTCATCGTCTATTCGTGTGCTGTTTGATTTGAGGATGGTCTCCCCTTTTTGGTCAATAAACGACCTGCATAACTTGAAAACTGGCTTGAAATTAGCTGGGAAGATGCTGGTAAAAAAAAAAGGGGGGGGGGGGGGGGTCACCGTTTGATGAGCCCCCCTGTAATCGGTTTGCAATTTTTTCATGAATTATACCAACATTGGCTGTTCATGCATTCCTTTCTTGGATTTTGACTTTGTTTTTCCATTTGTGTTAGGTAATCACACAATTCTCTCCCATGGGTAACCCTGGGTTCCTACGATAATTTGCAAACGTTAGCAGCAAAGGGAAAGGAATGCCCGTAGTCTGAACAAGAATGCTGATAGGAGAATGGACAGAATAATTATATCGCTACTTTCGACACCATCTTCTTTCTTTATGCCCTTTCCTTATATCAGGAGTCACGACTGTCGTTCTTCTCCCCTTCAGACTCTGAAATCCCCCTTTCTAGCGATGATATAAAAAAGCTTGACATGAATCACGGACATTAGGCGGGTTTTTTTTATTTTTTTCAAATTCTTTTCTATTCTATATCACTCACATTCTATATCACTTACACCTGGCAACTTACTTAAACCGGTCCCCATCTCTTCCATTCTTTCTTCTTTTACTTTGTATTCCTCTTTACCGGGTTTTGACATACCACCAAACCTAGGTAGGTACTCATCATCCGCAAACAAACGACCATGTCCGACCCCCATCCCCAATACGAGTACGAAATCCCCTATATCAAGAAACTCCACACACTACTCACCATCACGAGCTGCGCCTTATTCCTCGCCCTTTTCTTGTCGATCTTCTTCATCCTCCGCGACCGTCAGGCGAGAAAGGAGTTGATGGTTTGTGAGGAGAGGTTGCACGAAATGCGTATTTCTTCTCTCCTGATTCAGAGATGCGGGGGGGCGGTTTAAGAAGGCAGGCAGGCTGTGTGTTGTGTTGTGTTGTGTTGTGTTGTGCGCTTTGCTAGGTACTGGGAAGGAAAAGAAAAGATAAGATTTGCAGCAAAAAATCAAAAGAACAACCTAGAATACATAGACGGGGGTTTCGATGTTTGATGCTCGTTTGTCTTTCTAGTTTGTCTTGTCTTATAACGAACTGAAGCAAGAGCTTATACTTACCTACACACACACACACACACACACACACACACACATCTTGCTATACACCCAATCTAGAAGGATATTGTTATTATTTGTTTTATAAGTCGTTGCTTGCGTGTTTGAGAATAAAAGATATAAAAACTTTATTACACCCAAAGCTAGCGAGAGAAAAAAACCCCCCAAAAACAAAACCAAAAACGCCAAGTGATAACTTAGGAGGTAGATAGTCAAAAAAACATCCAATCGGCATTCTCCACGTTTAGGGGGGCGCCGGGGCAGGCTTTCGGGCAGCAATGAGCTTGTCTCGTCTCCCCCCCCCGAGCAAGCAAAAAAGGCAGAGTAACTCACGCAATTTAATTGATGTAGACTAGACTACTAGATATGTAAGGTATTGACAACAAATTGTATTAATCATTGTGATTTGTGTTTGTGTGGATTTTATTCTGTGCGACTCTATTACGTTGTATGCATGCATACCTCTATCCTATATATGCCTGATAATACATGCAAGGTACGAAATCATGTTTGAACAAAGCTTTGTCTTTTCAGGTCCGAGTTTGAGTTGTGTGTGCTGCTCGGAGTGGAAAACCTTTATTATTGATTCATTACGCATCTTTGCCTGATTCACGAAGAAGAATAACTTCAGGATAAAACTTTAATTACATATCCTCTAGACTACTCCTGATTCATCGTCTTCTCTCCTTTGCTCTCTCACGAAAAGAGTAGACAACCAACACCTAATGCCTTCACATTTGCGACGCCATGCTACAACTACTAGCTGGCTTGCAATACTCGTGGTTATGAATATGATCTTGGCCGTCGCTGGCGAGTCGGATAAGTCCGTTGCAATGATGCGCAGACAATCGGCCGGGACGTCTTGCGCGGGGTCCGAAGGGCAGTGGAACTGCAGTAAGTCACTCAACATATCTCACCCCGAAGAGGAGAAATGAAAAGGAGTTAACTCTACCCCTATCTACTTAGTGACGGACGGCTTCCAACGTTGCGGATCCGGCGTCTGGAGTGTTGTCGAGCAATGTGCGGCAGGCACGGCTTGTTCGCCCGGCGGTCTTACTTATGAGTTTCATGTCGATTTTGCAGATGGGTATATCGGTGCCGGTTCTTCGCCGCCGACATCCGGAGCCGGATCATCAGGTGTCGCCGTACGCGGGCTGCGAGGCGTTGTAGAACAGGTCGTTGGCTTGTGGTTGCTACGTGGCCTGGTCATGTTCTTCTTTTTCGATTAGGCTTACTGGACATTTATGCATGTTATCCTGCTCCTGTCTAGGGAGACTCGCAAATGTGATTTCTTTCGTTCAACCAGACAGCTTGCCCCGGTATGGTTCAAGTGGATGGAATAGGAGGAACACTTAAACCGCCCGCCGCCTTTCTTACATGATGTAATCTTTAATATGCTTCTGACTGGTCGATCTCTACACCGTCAACAAGCTTGTTCCGCACAAGAACGGGCTCCGCCAACACGACAGTCTCGACACCAGAAGGGCTCATCCCTTCGGGTCCCATGGGAAGCGCATCGACATCGATCGGCATGTTCAGCAGAGCTTTGAGGACGACGGAGCTCCCGGCCTTGCTCATGACCTCGTTTGCCTCCTTGCAGAGTTCGGAACACACGCATTCGGGACAACCCGACTCGCAAAGACAATGCTGGACGCGCTCGAGTGCTTGAACAAGAAGGACGTCGACGAATTCAAAGGCCTTGGTGCTGATCCCGGAGCCACTGGCGCCACCCTTGGCGTCGTAAAAGGTTAGACGGGCCGGTCGCTTCCTCGATGTCTCTCTTTGTGCGAATTCTTTCAGGCCCACCTTGCATTCTGTCCGGACGTCACCGGGCAGGCTTATGACAAAGTTGGGCATGAGACTCAGAATCGCGTGTTCTGCCGCATGGATTGCCCCGGCCACATGCAGGCGGCGCTCGACGAGGATGTCGAGCGCTCGTTTGGGTATGTCTAGCCACATGCCTTTACTGTGTCGGATGATGGGGGGATTGTCCACTTGGATGGCATCGAGGATCCGCCGCCGCCTGTCTACTTTGAAATAGCCGAACACGACCTGGGTAATACGGATCGGGCCATAAAATGCTCGTGATAGAGAACCGGGAATGGTACGAAGAGCCTCGCACTCTACAGGGTCGATGTCGGTGAAATCCCGTTGCTGCGTCGTCCAATCCACCTTGACCCTTTCGACCTTTGCCATCTTACGATCCGGTTGGAAGTCGCGGACGAGGTAGGAATTGCCCTGATGAAGAAAGATAGCCCCGTCGTATATGGTGAAGAAAGCCCTCGATGCTTCGAGCTCCTCGAGCACGGTATTCTTACCATGTGAGATGTCGACTATGGCAAAGTGCTCGTCTTCTGTGTCTCGAATGGCGACAAACTTGGCCGGATGTGGACGATACCGATCGTGGCAGTGGTAATATCCAAGCTCATCCCTAACGAGACGCTCTTCAACGATTTTGCCCAGATTAGGCGTCAAGTATCGGGCATCCTCAACTGGCCGTATCGGCATTTCATAGGCTGCACATTGTAAATGTCCTTCGAGAACGAGCATGTTGCTAAGGTCGACTTGTAACTTGCAGTTGGGCTTGGTGAACAGCTCGTCAGGGTTCTGCATATAATGCTGGTCGCAAGGGAAAGAGTCGCCGACCAGGATGGACACTCCAACGATCAGCAGGAATCATTAACGGAATTGAAGTCGATGGACCAACACTTACGTGAATCTTTGTTCCTTCTTCCAGCCCTCCCACTCTGCTGTCGCAAGTTGGCAATGGTGTACGGGAATCCAAGAGTGATGACGCAGTCTAGGGTTCCTATATCGACACCAAGCTCTAGAGCCGTAGTTGCGATGATGCCCAATAGCTTTCCCTCGAACATCTCGCTCTCTATCCTACGACGGTCTTGCGCTGTATATCCACCACGATAACCCATGATACGAGACGCGCATTCTGACCGGCCGAGGGATTCGAGTTCAGCCTTTGCTGCCGTCACCAGCTCTTCGCACTGCTTCCTGACTCGACAGAAAGCTATCACACGGACTCCCCTCAAGATAAGTTGGCAGAACAGACGAGCGCATTCCGCAAGAGCGTTTCCCCGCCCACTCGAAGGATCCCCGGGGTCTCTATAAGGCGTGTTCCAGCATAAGAACTCCTTGCGGCCAGAGGGCGACCCATCAAAGTCGATCAGATCAACGTCGTCGAGGCCGAATATAGTTTTGAAATGTTCCTCCGGATTTGCTACTGTGGCGGAGCACGATACGAATCTGACCTTGCCATTACCCACCGCTGCACAGATTCGCCGCAGTCTTCGCATGATGAAAGCGACATGAGAACCCATCAGTCCATTGTAGTAATGCAACTCGTCAACTTTGCAGCAGTCAGCAAGGCTCTCGCAGGAGAAGAGGGTACACTAACCGACAACGTATCGGAGATTCTTAAGGAATGACCGCCACCGCTCTTCCTGCGGTAATATCGTCATGTGTAGCATGTCCGGGTTTGTGAAGATAATCCGGGCTTCTTCCCGTATCTGGTTTCTTTCCTGCATGGGCGTATCACCATCAAATGCTTCGACAAGCACATTCTCCAACCCGGAAAGGTACCCGAGCATATCTTTCAAGCTCCTCTTCTGGTCCTGGGCGAGTGCTTTGGTAGGAAATATGTACATGGCCCGCGTATCAGGATCCTGTTCTAGAGCATGCAAGACGGGAAGTTGATATATCAGCGATTTTCCCGAGCTTGTAGATGTGGATACAACGACATCGCGACCAGCGTGAAGGCTATTAATGGCTTCGGCTTGATGGGCGTAGAATTCGACTATCCCCTTGGCATTATAGAGTGCATTGACCATATCCTGACTCAGCAGAAAGTCAAGTTCGCCATAGGAAGCTTCCTGTGCATCGAAGACCCGGTGACCGTCAGGTACAATCTGACCTGTGTACCATGAACTATCCTTGAGCTCCTGAACAATCTCCTCGATGCTTTTCCTCACCTTTGGAATTGACTTCGGAATCGTGCTCAGGTCAGGGCGAGGTGCGGCGGTGCTGGATTCGGTTGGGACGGGAATGTACGCCCGAGCCTCCTGAAGGAGCATGACCTCTGGGTCAAGTTTGTCCCCGACACAGCGGTTTATGAAGGTGTTTACAGCGGCAGAGAACTTTTTGTTCCGCTTCTCTATCAAAGCCGTCATCTGCTTTTGGCTATACACCGGCATCTTCAACTCTTCCTCCTTTAGTCGTCGAACCGGCTTGACCGCCTCCCCAGATTTCCGACTTTGTACCTGTCGCTTCAAATCACCGTCAACGAATTCGAAGAATAAAACTTCATGGCCACTCGGAGAGATGTCGTCCGGGTGCCGACTCCCAAGCTCATCCATCCCCGTCAACCCGCCGACCGACGCATCCGGGGCGGGACCCTGAACAGTGACGTGCTTCGAACGACCAGACTTGAAGGACATGTCTCTCTCTGCGCCTTTGATATCGGTTTGCAGCATGACCTCATCTACGTAACCGAAGAAGATGCTCTCGGGTCGCAGAGCTACGATAGAAGCTACATCCTCAACCCTGAGCTCTCGTTTCGTGTGAGATTCCACAGCTGAGCGAATGGTGTCAAAGGTTGTGGCCAAGTGTTTCCGGGTTGAGCAGAATGTGAAGACCACATTCAACGCACGGTGTGTCTTCTCCAATTCAGCCAAGAACGGAGGCCAATCGATGAGACACTCGACAGTCTCGGTCTCGACCCCAGCTTTGGTCTTTTTCTTCTTCTTCTTCGGACCAACCTTGGTTTCCTCTCCTCCGGACCTCTCCACCCGAGCACCTATCGCGGCACGATCAGATAGATCGTCAGACGTAGTTATAGAATTAGCAGGGCTCATCGAAGGAGTGCCATCGCCACTTCTAACTTCTCCCGCCTCAACATCTTGAGTTTTAGTGCCTGGGGATTTCCTCTTCCGTTTAATTATGCGATTAGACACTGTTGCTGCTTTGAGAGAAGACATCTTACTTGTAATCGAGATGCATTGGACAAATTGTCGCAATCAGAAAAAGAGAAAACAGCTTTGATCAAGTTGGCTTTCACCATTCAAACACGGTCACCCGTCCTCCCGCCAATCACTTTCAACGTCATGGCCAAAGTGGCGCGAGAGCACGTGACCAGAGATTTGAATAAATTGAAGCCAATAATACCGTTTAAACCCGCATTTACACTGTACCAGCATTGCTGCTTTGCTGCCATGCCTGACTTCTGACTCCCTGTGGAAGTTAGTGGAAGTCACCTATTTATTATCCAGTACATGAAATTCTTACTCGCACATGTAAAAAAGATCCCGCGCTCACTCATAACCATCACTTCTATATCACTACGTTTATGAGTTTGCGAGCTGGGGTACAGGGATATGTATGGAGATGCGCACGAATAGCACTTAATAGTATTCCAAGGAGGGCTAGAGAACATCTTCGCCATGGCCCATGGCCCTACCTATACGCAGTTATTGTGCAAGTTGTGGCCACAGAACAAGACGGCGAACGAATAAGCCCGGGAATGCGACAATCCGAGTGTTTCCTCTCCTCATTAAAGATCAGCTAAAGTAGTAAATTTTTGAAAATCGATTTATTCATATATAAGTATCTGAAGCCTGACGTGTGCCAAGTTGTGATGATGCTCACCAAAAAGTTCAAGCCGGAACAACAAAGCAAATAAATATGTCGCTGGTAGCTCAAGGCACGAGTAAGGCCAATGAGATGGATCCGCCCATGCCCATTACATCCCCTGAACTCCATAATCAAATCCCAAAATACTCCATTACCCGCCTCCCCTGCCCGAAACCTGACATGCTAATGTTGCGCATATGATTGTCCTCGAGGGGTAGATAGAGCCCTACTAAGGGAGCAATCTCCGAACGCTTACACACACATATATATAGCATATATGTGGCTGCTTCTACGAGACAAACCAAGCTCGTATATATATCGGCCATTCGCAAAGAAGCCTCGTACAACGCGACCTCCATAGCCTCCAAGGGAATCTGCCCGACCCCCTAATGTCCGGGGCGGCCCAGAAATTGTAACAGAACAACTGCCTGGGAAGATTCCTCTGGAACGGCGTATTATCAATTCCGCAGATAATCTTCGTAGGCAGTTCTACGACTTTAGTCGCTGTTGTCCAAGGACGCAACCATGACACTGAATTGTCGCCGATGCGTCAAGTTTCTTTAGCGGCCGCCGTTTAGTACTGTGAAGCAATAGGCGAATTGGTCGCCCTTCACGCTACTAAGCCTCGTCCCATCCCACCTCCCCAACGGAACCTCCTTAGAGTACCTCCGCTGCTCCTAATAACCTCTCTTCCGCATTTCCCTCCCTCGGTGGCTGCGGTTAGATTACCCGAGCCGAGGCCGTTCAACGTCTCCTGGCGCCCGACCTCTCTACCGATGACATAGCCAGCGCCGAAGCCCACGACAGAGACAAGGACGACAACGCCTGCACTGACAACCCAAGTCAAAAGGGTTGGGCTTATCAAGCTATCCTCGCTTTGTACCGTTCTCTTCTTTTTAGTTGCACGGGTGGACTTCGCCCCTGATGTTGGTGTTGCCGCACGCTTTATTTTGTCGCCCGTCATTGGCTCTCGTGATGTGGGTGGTTCGCATGACTTATCAGGATGGCTTGACCCACGTGATACTGTTGCGGGCGGCGACGGTGCCATTAACTCGCTTTCCGGAGCAAAGCGGAGAGCAACTGGTTGGCTGTTATTGATCGTGCCAGTACGCCCGCTCAGCTCCTTCTCGCCGTCTTTAGGCAAGCTCCTAGCTGCCGCTGCGCAACTGAGCAGGGTCGTTAGACTTGCACGCAGCGCAGCATCGTTGTCATGGTAGTCGGGTGACATGAAATTAGGCGAGTGGCGCTCAACGCGTGTGTGGGATCGCTGATGAAATGGCGGCCGCGAGACATGTTGAGGGATGGCTGAGCTAGTGGAGTGCCGGTGGGTTAGATGAGATGGTGGGTGTGAGAAGGCGTTGGGTTGTGGTCGGAAAGGCTGTGATGGCCGCCTCCCTAAAGCGGTGGCGTTCTCATCGTCGTCATCGCTTGAATCGGTATCGACGACTTGCGATGAGAAAACCTGTCGCAAAGGCGTCTGACGAGAGGGATCGACTGTCGCGGCAATTTCCGTTGAGCTGGTTAAGGGATTGTCCTCTTCGCTCTCTGACTCGTCATATTCCTCTTGACTACTTCCGGCATAGGAAGTTTGTGCCAGTGTCCAGCCACTCCGGGCGGCCGAAGGGTCGGCTCGATTTGGGTGGAGATGTGCATACGACTGCGGGTGCAGACGTCGCCGTCGTGCTCCATAAGAAGAACGCACTTGAAGGCCGGTAGTGTCGATCTCCTCGCCCACAGAGGACACGGAAGATGAGGACGGATTCGAAGATACTTCAACCCAAGAATCTAATATTATAAGCTGATATTCTCTCTGAAACATCGAGTTCAAGCTGGGGAACTGACCATCATTCCGCTGCCGTTGTTGTTGTTGTTGTTGGTGCTGTCGTTGCAAGGCTGAAGCGGTTGTGGAGCGGGGAGGCATCGGGGACGAAGTGGCTGCGGGTAACCGGCCGTTGGGATAGCGAGTCTCCCTAGCCTCCATGGGGGCTTGGTTATTTGGTGCCATGGTGTCTGCCGCCCGTCGATACAAAGGAATAAAGAGTGAAGAAAGTGGTAGCGTTGAGGAATTAGAAGAACAAGGGTCTAGGTCGTGCTTGAAGTAAGTGCGAATAGAAAGCAAGTTAGAATGTGGTAAAGCCGACAGGCAGATTAGAAAGTAGAGAGTGTCACTTCCGGGAGGTGGGTTGGTTTCACCGACGACCTAACCAATACAGTTTGGGGGCGCAGATAGTCCAGGAAGTGGTACCCTATTTACAGCAATACTACCTTAGCGCTCACACCCGTCTAGGCCGATCTGCAGTGTGTTATGCTTTCCGGCCTAACACAGGCAGACAGGCGCAGTGGGTGATTATGAGACCGTGTGTCGAACACGTATTTGCCAATACCTCCACGGGATATCCGTGATGGCCGTTATTCATTGGCCAACAAACCGTACTATTTTTAAGATGCGGCACCTGCAGGGTCTTCGGAAAGATGGTAGGTAGGTAAAGGTGAAGTAAGCAAGCAATAATATGCTAAGACTGCGAAACCAACAGGTTCAACTATGGTGAGAGTAGATAGGTGAGAGTGGTGGCACGAACTGTTTGATAACAAAGGAGGACATCGTTAGACTAACATGTCAAGTTTCAGTTGGAAATGACCAACCGCACAACAAATGATCAAGATCACGAGGACTATGGCTGTACATGATCAGAAAGGTGAGATCAGTGAGGAACGGCGTGGAACGCGGGGTGGGATCTCTTGGGGGGATGATGAGCGGCGGGGGTACCTAAGGATACGTCAGTGGAGGGGAGGGGTTTCCAGTTGGAGCTTTGCAAGTAATAACCCAGCCGGCCAGGCACCAGTTGGCCAGTCTGCGGCCCCGCCATGCCCTCCCTGAGCAGTGACAGGTACGAGTACCTCACACAGGCAATTGCGGGCAAATGTACAAAGGTTCAAAGTTCAAAAGAAACTCTATTCCCAGATACATTTATCTAGTATTATCTAATAAATCTAGTCTAGATGTATGCTTACCATAAGCGGCAGGTCAAGATACTAGTGGCCTCCGTTGGGCGTCAATCATCGCGGGGAGATGGTGGATACGTATCCTCCAGCTGTAATTTTGTATCACAGTCAGAGTTCTATCTTTTGTCGCTTGGGCATCTCAACATGATTATTTGATATGAATGGATTGCTTATCCTGTGGGGCTTATTGATTACTTTAAGCACATTTGCATCAATATCTAAGAAGTTTGGTAAGATTTTCAAAGGTAGCTCAGAGGAAAGAGTTGGAGAGCGATTTCTGATATGTACTTACTCAAATTCATACAGGTCCTGGAGTGGGTTGGCAAACATTAGAAATACTACATGTAAGTAAACTGAGATCAATTAATATGCCTATTATATATATAGAGGTAATAAAAGAAATAGATACTCTTGTACGAGTAGCTACTACCGTATTGTATTACACGTTGTTGGGGTGTATTATAGAACTTACGTCCAGATCAAATGTCCTCCGGGACAATCCAAGTCAATCAAACCACTTGGCACAACGTGGAAGTTAGATCTGTTAGGTACCTATTTACAAGTATCTACCCTGGCGGTGCCTGGTAAACCTCATTGATAGGCCTCCTGGCTACGTTGTTCGGTACACACCAGCAACAAGAATCAAGCTGAACATCTGGTGGAAAAGTATGAATAGAAGGGAGAATTAGCCTGTTAATATAGAAATATTAAATCTGTCACTTTCATTTTTTGCCGTAGGGTAGGTAATCGAACTCTGTTGCAAACTAAATGTAGGCAGTTGGTGTTACAGAATGTACACAGAACCCCATAGCATGTTGAGCAATAATGACATCATTTATTTTGCAGTGAATTCTCAAGTTAATAAACTCAATTCATTTTATTGCTAACTTGACATCCCTGCAAAAGAGCTTTGAGAGCATTCCAGACCTAATAATATTTTTCAACCAAAACCTTCTTTTAAAGCTCTCTACGTTAAATCCGGAGGAGCCGGTTCACTGGAATTTCAGGATGACAATTGTCTAAACATAGTCGCTCACTTGCAACTGAAGTGTCAAGCAGTGAAGGGGAAACATGCCAGCAGGGCAGAATTCCGCTGTCGAGATGGGCACGGCCCTTCGGATAGCCGGCGTCGGTCCTCGCAGTCGTTGTGCTCTTTCGACTTTCCGGTGTACCCTCTCCCGAGCTGCCGGTCAACCGAACAAGCACCATGCCCGCCATTTCGGAGGTCTATTTCGCTCGAGCCCAACTAGTCCACCACTATCGTCGCGTCACACATCGAGACAATTCCTGTATCCCACGAACCGAACCATCCGCGCACTGTCCGGCCAACCTCTTCCTCAGCGACGATCCCCCTTCTTGAACTTTGCGTATCGGACTGCCGCCATCCTCGGTACCGGTGTCGGGTTCATCGGTGTCCTCTTTGCGGCGTTCTTCGTGTACGATGCCACTACTTACAAAGAATCTATTGATATTGGTGACTGTAACGTCTCTCAGTTCGCTCTCGAACCTCGACGAGGTGGTCCCAAGAACCTACCGATTGTAGAAGCTATGCTCGATGACGACGAGAGTGAAATAGCCAAGGAGAGGAAGACCAAACCCCGCCTGGTCATACTGGGCAGTGGTTGGGGCAGTGTTGCTCTCTTGAAACAGCTCAACCCAGACGATTACCATGTCACTGTCATTAGTCCGAAGAACTACTTTCTGTTCACGCCTATGCTCCCTTCTGCTACTGTCGGCACCCTCGAATTCCGGAGCCTAGTCGAGCCGATACGACGAATCCTGTCCAGAGTCAACGGACACTTTCTCCGAGCGACGGCGGAAGACGTTGAATTCTCCCACAAGCTGGTCGAAGTCTCGCAGACCGATGCGAGTGGCAAAGTGGTCCGCTTCTATGTGCCCTACGACAAACTCGTCATCGGTGTAGGTTCTGTTACAAATCCACATGGTGTCAAGGGGCTGGAGAACTGCCATTTCTTGAAAGATGTGAATGACGCCAGAAGGGTTCGAAACCAGGTCATGCGGAATGTGGAATTGGCTTGTCTTCCCACAACTCCGGACGAAGAACGTAAACGCTTGCTTTCGTTCGTCATCAGCGGTGGCGGGCCTACCGGTGTGGAATTCGCCGCCGAGCTCTTCGATCTATTGAACGAGGACTTGACTAGGAGCTTTCCCCGACTTCTGCGAAACGAGATCTCGGTGCACATCATTCAGAGTCGGTCGCATATCCTGAACACGTACGATGAAGCCTTGTCCAAGTATGCCGAAGAACGGTTCGCTCGCGACCAAGTCGAAGTACTTACCAACTCCCGTGTCAAGGAGGTCAAGCCGGACAGGATCGTATTCACGCAAAAGGCTGAAGATGGTTCACTCGTGACGAAAGAGCTACCTATGGGTTTTTGTCTCTGGTCCACAGGCGTATCCCAGGCGGAGCTATGCCAGCGGATCGCCGCCAAGTTGGGCCCTGCACAAACTAACCGCCACGCTCTCGAGACCGACACCCATCTTCGCCTGAACGGCACTCCCCTTGGCGATGTGTACGCCATAGGGGACTGCGCCACCGTGCAGAACAACAGCGCCGATAATGTCATCTCGTTCTTGCGGGGTCTCGCCTTCAAACACGGCAAGGACCCGGAAACCCTCGAGCTCACCTTTAGCGAATGGCGCAGCGTGGCCAGTGAAGTAAGACGGAAGTATCCGCAGGCCGTCTCCCACCTAAAGCGTCTGGATAAACTCTTCGAGGCGTTCGACAAGGATCAGTCCGGTACCTTGAGTATCGGCGAACTGAGGGAGTTACTCAAGCAAATCGATAACAAGTTGACCTCGCTTCCTGCTACTGCACAGCGCGCGAACCAGCAGGGCATATACCTCGCCCACAAATTCAACAAGCTCGCTCATTGCGCCCCGGGCCTAAGTAGAAACGAGGTTATCGACGGTGACGTCGATGCGGCTTGCTACAAGGCGTTCGAGTACCACCACTTGGGCAGTTTGGCATATATCGGAAATTCGGCCGTCTTTGATCTCGGTAGCGGATGGGGTTTCACCGGTGGTATCTGGGCCGTCTACGCATGGAGGGGCGCTTATTTTGCTCAGAGTGTCGGGTTTAGAACAAAATTCCTCATGATGATGGACTGGCTCAAGAGAGGTCTCTTTGGAAGAGGTATGGTACTCCCAATCTCCCAACTCATATACCTTTATAGCTAACGAATTCCCAGATCTGATCAGCTTTTAATCGTCGTCTAAGCAGATGAGCTAATCGCCCGAGGCAGCAAAAATTATCCATAACACCCAAGACAAGGGCATATGACATGAGACGTGCACCGAATATACATAAGTACGTTTAATGCCTGTCCTAGGTTGCTCTCATTTACCGCGTGGGTAAATCATATCCTAGTTAATATAGAAAAGGGGGCAAATTATGGTACCACTGTTGCTCCGACTATCCACGTTCTGATATTGTAGACTTCGGTAGCTGGAGTCAGATAATGATACCACAACCATCAAGTTTTCTTACTTTCTAAAGAACATCCTATCACCCCGTGTATGTCCTGTAATAGACTCTACGCGCGTTGGTTAGGGTCTGTATGTCCAGCCATACGATGAAGTAGGTCTAAATATTCACCGAAACTTTGGACTTTGGACTACATCTCCTATTCATTAGGTACGTTAGGGGGGCTACTTTCTATAAAGGTTATTCTACATATCATAACTTCATAGACTTTTAACGTAAAGCCAGGCAAATCTCAGGTCATCAATTACCTCTCATCCTAGCAGCGTGATCTAAGCTACTAAAAGAACACCATGTCGTTTTCTGCCCACCCCAAGCTCGTAAAGATACCACGCACACTATCTTCAAGTGCGCTAGGCCCGCAGACAAGAACGACATCTTCGCCGGTAGGCCGTACACGAGATCCCAACTCCCTCACTATGATATCCTTATCGATCCGTCCTCTCGCCCCTGTCCACGAGGGACTAGGTCGACTGAGAACATACGTAATGCGCGATCTCATGGCGTCTAATTCAGTTTTGCAGAGGATATCTTCTTCGGTACGATTCCCGTAGAAAACCACACATTCCGTCTCCGTCTCCGTCTCCGTCTCCGTCTCCGTCTCCGCGGCCCGGAGGACAGAGAATATAGGCGTGATGCCCGACCCGCCGCACACCATGATGAACCGACGCACTCTCCTCTCCCGGCCGGATATGGTGCATAAACCGCGGTCGCGGCCCAGATACTCGAATTTCCCGCGGGGGCCTTTGAAATCGACGTGGTGGCCGAGCGGGATGGCGTCTAGAGCTTGCGTCATGCGGCCGCCGGTATGTCTTTCCGTTGCTGCGTATACTTTTACTAAGATGTCGAGTTTTCCTTTTGCGTCGTGGGGTGAGATGGGCGTGTATGCGCGTAAAATGACCTCGCGCGTTACGGGGTCGCGAAGTCGTATCATTAGGTGTTGGCCTATGGGTAAGCCGACTTCTTGCTCGGCGTGTTCGAGGGTGAAGGTGAAGATTTTAGTGTCGGGGGATATGCTCTTTTTGCTTGATAGGATGGCTCTTGTCCAGGTTTTGGGTTGGAGGAAGACGGGTCGTTTGGGGGTGTCTTCTGATGGTGTTGTTTCGCTGATTGATAATAATTGCGTTTGGGCTGTTTTGGATAGAGTTCCGATGTGGTGGTCTATGAGCATCGCTTTGGCGTTTTCGCTGTCTGTGGGTATGGTATGTTTCGTTAGACCTGGATTGTGAAAAAGGGGGGGGGGGGGGTGGGTGTTTCGGATCAACTTACGAATTGCCAGAAATTCTTCACTGGCGTCTTGTCCAGCTGCTCCTATAATCGAGGTTGCGCCGCCTGGATGTTTTTCTAGATAAGTCGTTCCATCATAAACTTCTCCGTTGACTACAAACCAAGGTTCTGTTTCCCCCTCATGCTCCCCAAGTTCTTCCAGAGAGATTATCCTATCCACCTCTACATTTATCATACATATTTCTTTCGGGGGCTCAACCTGCTCGGCAACATCTACCTGTCCAGTCGATTGTTCTCCCCAATAGCCGTTCATGAGATTTCCGCCGGCCTGCTTGACTCTCTCCATCCAACCGCCCGGCATCAGCGCCGGCTGTGTCGGATGCTCGAATCTCAGCTTGTGGCCTTCCTTGTGTATGACGACCCTGAACCATGGGTTGTTCATCATACCCAGTACGCTCCAATACATGTCTCGTGGCTGTACCATCATGGAATCATCCATCGCACGCACCACGATATCATCCGCCGCCTGCAGCTTAGATAGCGGAATGTCCACTTCCCAAAAACACCAGCAGAAACAGGTATCTCGCCAGGATATGTCTAGCCGACCGCCATACAAGGTCTCCCCTTCTTGCGCAAGCCGGTACTTATCCTCGGGATATGATATGTTGCCGAGAATCCAACTCTTCCCCTTGTCTAGACTGACCTCGACGCGAGTCACCCTCTTTCCACCTCCGGCATACGCGTAACCCTGTACTTTATAGTCACGCACCGAGCCATCCAGTCTGATCTCTTCGTCATGGGCCGGGCGACACGTAGCACTATTCGTATTCAGGTCGTAAATGGCATACCGCTCGTCTTTCCAGGTATCGGGCAAATCCGCACTGGTCTCGGGGTCTATCATCGTAGGCAATACCCTGTTGTCGTAGATATGGTACCAGTTATCGCTAGGTTTATCCGTGACGACGATGCGCTTGAGCCATTTGACGCTGCGGCCGCCTATCTGCCCGGGGATGACGACACGCAGGGGCTTGCCGTGATCGGGGGGTAGTGTTTCCCCGTTCATCTTGTGCGCCAACATGACGCCTCGTTGCGCATCCATGGCCCAGCTCAACTTGATCGACGTGCCATAGTGCCCGTTAGGTAACCTATCGGCCCCTTCGAAACACACGTATCTTGCCCCGCGCCTAGGTCGCGCGACGGCGAGCACGTCCCCAATGGGAACCCCTGTCCAGAGAGCTGTCGACAGCCCCGCGGCGCCCCATGAGAATCCTTTGGTCTTGCGCACGAGGTTCTGCTCCTTGCGTCTGTTGCCGGCGCACACCAGTGTGACGGGATACGTGGCTTGGTCAAAGTCACGGATGAGCCGTGCCAGGCTGAGGCTTAGAGGATTGTCGACCAGGCCTTCTATCGTCAAGGTCCAGTCCATCATCCCTGCACCTTCGACCCGCGGCACGGCGCCATGGTTGCGGACGAAGTGGAGATCTTTGTTCGTCAGAAAACCTTGGTCGAAGAGGTCGGCCAGAGGCGCCTCGACGTTAAGAGGGTGGGTTCCCGTTAGACGTATTAGACGAGGATCACGCACGACATGATTGTCGGGCGTCTTGAGGTCCTCTGCTAACACGATATTGTCCGGCCGGGCCGGCGGTGGGAGGGGGTAGAGGGAAGGCTCGGTGTCAGCAGGCTCCCAGTTCAGGTCTACCGATTCTCTGTCTGTTTCCGGCGGCGACGGCGGATATTCCGCATGTTCGAAAAGGCGGTCCTTACTTGGATACTCAGATAAACCCTGTGTATAAGTCTCCATGACGTATGACGGCTTGAGTTCGACCGGGCTGTAGCAACAAAAACACTATACATACACTCGTCTCCTGAAACGAAAGAGACAACTTAAAAAAAGCGAGTAGTTATTCTGCCAACTGGACGTGATCAACTAAAGTGGTCGTGATGATTCTCAACACCAGATCTGTCAGGAACTTGAGAATATACGGGATACATCTTGGCACGAACCCCTGATATATGAATGTATACACACATATATAAAGCCGGCGATCAAAGATAGATATCTACGAGGGCATAACATAAGCAGAATCTCACCTCACTCGGGATTTTTTGTCCGTACGGAAGTTCTAAGTGTTTTCATCATCGGCGTGGGATGCGGTTTCTGCACCTTGAATGATCCCTGCAAAACCCAGTTGGGTTAAGAATCTCCATCGGCTTCAACCCCCAACGGTACGATCCCTAGCTTAGCCAGGAGCCAGGAGCCAGGGATTGACAATCGTTCCGTATTAGCGCCGTATATCCGGCAACTATTACTGGGGACGGGGGGCTTCAGGATAGTCTCAGTCCAGCTTATCAGCATGAACGGGCGGTATGGAACTTCCAGGATGAAGTATTCCCGCGGACGTTGTTATTTCTTATCGTAGATTATCCCCCGTCTTGTCACCGCGGGCACTGACACCTCGGTAAGACTACACACACTATCGTGGATTCCGTGGGACCCATTTCACTAGTGAGGCATGGCCCGATGATAAGGACGACTCTCAAACCGGAGATGTTAAAATCAAAAACCACAACACCTTACACCTTGGACACATCTTTTATCTTTTTCTCTCCCCGTTGCGACGAGAAGACGGAGAAACGGCTTTCGAAGGGCCCGTGGAGATTTATGGTGTTTAGTTAGGGACCCTTGACACTACTATCCAGTATGTGCCTCTCACTCTCTGTTAGAAGGAAGTTGGGGCAGAGCTCCGATAAGGAAAGGGGAGATATGATTTGTTTGTTTAAAGGAATGACAATCGGATCCATGTACCAGTACGGCAAAAGTTGGAGGTTATCTCGGATTCCGGACTAGGTAGTCTTGTGGATCCATTGACCCCTAGAGAATAGAATAACGAACCCATTAAGTACTATAGACAACCGCCACAATAGAGCCTAAAGTTAAGGTACTTGGCTCTACCTAATTTGTATATATAAGTATTTCCTATACTTTTTAATATATATAAAGCTTGTAGAAAATATATAATTATTTATATAGCTATATAGCAAAAGTAAAATTAATTAAATTATATTTTTAAAATCTTTTTAT
This sequence comes from Poronia punctata, assembly GCA_022579005.1. Taxonomy (NCBI): domain Eukaryota; kingdom Fungi; phylum Ascomycota; class Sordariomycetes; order Xylariales; family Xylariaceae; genus Poronia; species Poronia punctata. The sequence goes on along the minus strand of MU401492.1, from coordinate 158,447 downwards.
TTATTGTTATTTAATAATATTAATTTTATTAATAAAATATTAGTACTTAGTATATTTAATAAAAATAACTTAAGCTATTAAAAGCTAAAAATGTTTAGCTTTTTTTTACTTTTATATAATATATTTTTTAAGCATTTTTTTAAAAGTTAAAAAATAAAAAGCTTTTATTATAAAGCATATAAAGCGCTAAAAGCTTTAGCTTAACTTTAAAGCTAAGTTTTAAGCTAACTTTAAAAGTATTTATAGTATATACTTACTATATAGCTGCTTAATAAAAAAAAGTTGCTGCTATAATAAAAAAAATAGTAAAAAAAATAAAAAAAATATAAACTAGTAATAGCTAACTATATAAAAAAATATAAAAGTAAAAAAATATATAAACTTACTACTATTGCTTTAAAAGTATAAAAAAAAAAATTAACTTAGTAAAAATTTAAATAATTAAACATTTTTAATTAAAAATAATATTTAAAACTTTAATATTAAAATAAAATAAAAAAATAACAAACTTTAAAAAAATATTATTAATATAATAAAAAAATAAAATAAAAAAGTTAAAAAGCAAATAATTAAATAAAGTAAAACGCTTTATAATAAAACTAAAAAACTTAAAACTTATTATAAAAAAATTAATAAGTAAATAAATAAAGTTAATAATATATTAAAAAACACTAGTATAGTACTTGTTATATTAATAGTTTTAAGCAAAAATAATTACGCTTTAAATACTAACGTTAGTAAAAAGCTATTAAAATATAGTAGCACTAGTTAAAATATTTAAAACTAAAATAATACTTATAACTTTATAAGCATAAGTTATTAATAAAGTATAATTAATAAAAGTATATTTAACTTTATAATGCTATAATATTTAAAAATGCTAAAAAGCGTTATTAATAATATACGTTTTTTAAATAAATTTTTAAACTTTTATAAGTTTAATAAAATATAGGGTATAGCTAATATTTAAAAAAAAAATATTTAAGCTATATTTTTAAATATATTTTTTAAAAAAAATATTAAATATTTTAGTAGTTATAAAGTAAAAAATAAAGTAGTTTTTTTATATAAATACTAGCTAAGCAAAGCTAATAAAAATATATTAAATAAGCTATAAAGTATTTAAAATAAGCTATAATAAGCGCTAGTTTTTTATAACTTATAAGCTAGCTATATATTAAATAAAATAAAAAAAAAATTTTAAGCTATAGTTTATTTTTTATAAAGTATTTAAAAAGCTATATAAGCTAACTTGCTAAAAGCTATAATATAAGTTTTTAAGTAGCATAATGTACTATATAGCTTATTTATAGCGTTTATATTTATATAAGCAGCTACTAGCAAATTAATAAGCTAATATATAAACTATTTAAAAACTTTTTTTTATAAGCTACTTATAGTTAATATATAAACTTTATAAATATATAAAGTAATATTTAAAAAACTATAAGTTAAAATGTTAAAAACTTAAGTATATATAAAAGTAAAAGCTTAAAATTTAAGTAATAAAAAACTTATTAAATATATAGTTTAATATGCTAAAATAGTAGTATATATAAAAAGCAAATATAATAGTAACACTGCTAGTACTAGCATATATAGTAGCAATACTAAGCTATTTAACTTTATAAAAGCTATTATTTTTAATTTAAAATATAATAAATAAGCTATTTATTATATTAAAAAAAAATAAACTAAAACAAATAGCTTTATAGCTTAAACTTACTAAAACTATAATTAGTAGCAAAAGTAAACAAATAAATATTTTTTAAAAGGTAGCTAAAAAAAGTTTAATAATAATAGCTAGTACTTATAAAAAAATAATTTTAAGTATAATAACTAAACTAATAATTATGCTAATAATTATATTAAAAAAAGTAAAAATATTATAATTAAAAAAAAGCTATTTTATAAAAAGCTTTATTAGTTTATAAAAAAACGCTAGCTTAAAAAAAGTAGTAAAATAAACTAAGCTTACTTTATAAAAAATAATAAAACAAATTATAATAGTATTACTAATTAGTTATTAACTAAATATTTTAAAAGTAATAACTTTAAAAATAACTATAGTAAAATTATTAAATTATTTAAAAATAGTAAATAAAATAGCTTTATTATATTAGTTTAAGCTAATAAAAGCTTAAGTAAACTAAAGCTTAAAAAAAGCAAGCTATATAATAGCTATTTAAACTATTATAACTTATTTAATATAAAGCTTGCTAATAAAACTAAATTTATAATATTTTTAAATTATAGCTATACTAATTACTATGTTTTTAAAAATATAATATAGCAACTTTAGCTATACTTTAGTAAATATAGTATAATAATAAAAAAAGTTAATAGCGTTAAGCTTTATATTAATTAAAACTATAAAATTATAGCTAAATAAGTTATAAGCAATAAAAAAGCTTTATTAAAATAGTTAGTAATTATAAGCGTAGTTTTTAATAACACTTTTTTAAAAGATTTTATAATTTTAAAGTGCTTATTTTATAAATAAAGTAGCTTATTTTTTTAAGAAAAATAAAGCAAAGTAGTTATTTTTATAAATATTAAAAGCGCGCTAAAACTATGCTTTATTACGTATTTAGTAGCTTTAAGTATAAAATTTGCTTACGTAGCTATAATAAATATATAGCTAAAAACTATAATATTAAAAAGTAAAAAAAAACTTAAACTATAAGTAAAGTAGTATAAAAGAATACTAAAAATAGCTTAAGTATTAAGTTATTTAAAGTATTACGTTATATATTTTTTTAGCTTATTTAACTTTAAATAATACTATATTAATATAATTATAAAAACTAAATATTAAATTAATATAAGCAACTATAAACTTATTAAGCTTTTAGTATAAAAATATAGCTTAGTATAAAAGCAAGTAATTATTAAGTTTTTAAAAGCATATAATAGCAAATATATTTAAAAAAGCAAAAGCTTATAAAGCTTATTAGTATTGCTTACGCTAAAAAAAGTATTAAAGTTAACTATTTTAAAAAAAGCAAATAAAAACAATTTAAAAATAATATAGTAAATATATTATAATTATTATAAGCTAAATAAAAAAATAAAAAAGCATGTATACTTTTTATTTAATATATAAAATAAAGTATAACGCGCTATTAGCTATAAATAGTATATATTTATTAACTTAAAAAATAGCTTTTAGTATATAATTATATATAAAAAAGATTATAAAAAAACAGCGTTTATAATATTAAATAAAATTTATAAGTAATTAGTAATACTATTTAAACTTTATAACGTATTAGTAATATTTTAAGCATTAATTTAAAAAATAATAAAAAAATTTTATAAGTAGTTTGCTAGCTTACTTAATAATATTTATATTTAAAAAAATATTATAAAAAAGTTTATAAGCATTATTATAAGGTATTTACTAAACTTGCAATATATAGCATAATAATTAACTTTAAAAAATGCTTTATATTTATTAAAAAAAGCGTTTTTTTTAAATTTATAATTTTAAAAAATAAAATTAAAATAAACCTAGTAAAAGTATTTACTATGCTAAAGTAATTAATATTAAAAATAATAATAAAAATTAAAGTATTTATAAACGCTATAAAGTATTTTAAATACTTTATAAAAGGTTTTTTATTATATATAGCACTATTAATAGCACTTTTTAAAAGCTTAAAAAACGCTTTAGTAATATTAACTAATAAAGTAAAAATAGTATAGTAAGAAATTTGCATAGCTATTACTACTATACTTATAGTAAAAACTTTTAATTAGCAATTACTATTAGTAATAAATATAAATTTAAGCTAAGTATACGTTAAAGCGTATTTATTATAGCTATACTTATTAAATAAAAAAACTACGCTATACTTAGTAGTATACTTTTTAAAAAAGCTTATAAATATATAATTATAATATTTTATATAAAAAAAAAGTTATTAGCAATATTACTAAGTTTATAATATTAGCGCTATTAAGTTAAAAGTAATAAAGTTATTATTTATAGCAACTATTAGTTATTAAGCATAATATATAGCAAAGCTAAGCAACTTATTTATATTATAAAATTTATTAACTTTATTAAACATTATAGTGTTTAAATTATATATAAACTTAGTAAAGCTAATTTAATTACTAACTAGCTTTTAAAATTAATAAAAAATATAATAATAAATAATAAGCTAAAAATAGTATGCTTGCTTAAATACTTTAACTAAATTAATTTATAAGCTATTTTTAAATACTTATACTTTTATAAAGCTTTTTTTATAAACTTTAATATTAAATAAGTTTAAAAATACTTTTAAATTTATAAAAACGCGTTATACTAGCTAAAAACTTATAAATAAATACTAAGCAACCTTTTATACGTAGCTAAAATAGCATACTAAGTAATAATTTTATTATAAATACTAAAAGTAAAAAATTTAATATATAAAAGTTAAAAATTATATAAAAACTTTAGCTATATTATAATTAAAATAGTTAAGTATAAAATAAACAAAGTTTATTAGTATTTAAAAATAACTTTAATTATATAGCAAGTTATTATAAAATATACTAAATGCTAGCTAATAAAGCTACTTTTAATATAATTACTTAATTTTAAGCTAATTATACTACTTAAACTATTAATATAATAAAGCATAAACTATATAAGTTTTAATAAAGTATAAATATTAGTATATATTAAATATGCTATATTATAAGTAAAAGCTAAAAAAGTGCTAAATATATTTTTTAAAGCTATAAAGCTATTAGTAAATTAAATTAGCTAGACTTTTAGCTATTTATATAAATAAATATATAATAATAAACTTAAATTTACAAGCTTTAAAGCTATTATATAGCACTTTTTAAATAGCTTTATAATAAAGCTAATAATACTTTTATGCTTATATAATAATAATAAAATTAAAAAAGTTAATTAAAATATTAAGCAAATTATATTATAAAAAAACGTTATAAGCAAATTTAAAAGCGTAAATAAGTTGCTTATATATATAATATGCTTATATAATTAAATTTTAAAACTAAGTAGCTATTTAAGTTATTTTTTTTTTAGCACTTAATTACTTTAATACTAAAAAATAGTAAAAGTAGCAAATTATATTTATAACTTAAAAAAAAAAAAAGCTAAAATGTAAAAAAATTTAGTATTAAATTATAAAGCACTGCTAGCTAAGCAATGCTTTAGCAATATAAAAGCTAGCTAAAATTAAATTAAAGCTTATTTATAAAAATATAAAAAACTAATTTATATTTATAAACTTAGTAATTAAGTTTTATAAGTATAGCAAAAAAGCTATAAAGCTAAACTTTATTATAATAAGCTATAATTTATAATAAGCTATTACTTTAATAATATATATTAACTATATAGCTTTAATAATATATTACTAACTAATAAGTATAATAAAATAAACTTATTTTTAGTATATATATAAAATAGCTAGCTTATATAAAGCTTATAATATACTAGCAAGCTAATATTAAAAAAAAAACTAAAAATAGCTAAAAGCTATAAGCAAAATTATAAAATAAATAAAGCAGTAGCAAAATTAAAAATAGCTTTACTAAGCTAATTAAAACAATTAGTTTAATAAAAAAATAGTTATAAATTTATTAACTTTTAAAAAATAAAATAATAAACTTATTAAGTACTATAAATAACTACTATAATAAAGCTTAAAGTTAAAGTACTTAGCTTTACTTAATTTATATATATAAGTATTTTTTATACTTTTTAATATATATAAAGCTTATAAAAAATATATAATTATTTTAAACTTCCTTTTATAGCATTTTAACTGTAAATCGTAGTCAGGCTGCTACTAAAAAACAGGAGAAAGCACAGTTTAACTATGCTAATTTAATGCATAATATACCTAGATTATGTAATTAGACATCACAGCGCGTGTAGGATAATGTTGTCATGCTGTATATACTCTGCGACCCTTCTTGCGTTTTTTCTCAAGATATCTAAACTTGTAGTTAGATATGCGTACCTTACCTGTTGCTCTTTTACTATAAGAGTTTACGCATAGGTAGAGCCGGTTAAATGTCCTGAAGCAAACTTGCATGGAGCAAGAGCAATGGGGCAAAACCAGGGCCGGGTGAGATGGGCCCTGGACCCAGCAGCAACACTTGTCAACAAATAAAACAGAACTCGTACAGTAAGGACTTTAGATGGGCTAGATAGGTGACTCCTATCACGGAGAGAGCCATGCTTTCAGTCCACAGTCAAAGAAGAAAACCTCCATCCAGGCGGGATATTGTTGTTGTCAGAAGACCTACCACCACAAGTCTTCAATAGACTGGTAGTTTGAAGTTTGAGCCAGAAGGTATCTGTAGTGTAGAACCCTGAGGTACGTCATCTACAAAGAACGCAAAGCTTTCGTCCAATAGGCACCTATGTGACTTGAATTTATAAGGCTACATGGCCGTGTAAGCTACAATACGGGCTTTGACTCTGCAAGGCTGAAGAGCCTACAAACTCCACTGAACAGCGTGCTTTGATGCGTTCAGCACGTTGGAGAGGGACTACTTTCAGGTACAGGTAACCCCGCAATTGTGTTGGTGGGATAAAATGTCAATCAGTTAAATGTTACAACTTACCAGCATTAGGGTGCCTCAATAGGCCAATTAGAACCAGCGTTTGGCTTCTGTACGAGTACAGTGAACCGCAACCCTGGGTGTGACTCAGTGAATTGCATGTACATAGTTGCAAACAACCCACTACAAGCCTTACGCCTGCTCGTACGGTACATCCTTGACGTATTACTTGGCGTGGACTTCGCCGCCGTCAACTTGCCTTACCTACAGGTACACTGGGCAACCTAACCTTTGGTACTTGCTTCCAACGCAATTCCCAATTCCGATATAACAAAAGAAGAGGGTGCCTTAGGCCACACAGCTCGACAGTCACGTCTCTAGACAAAATCTTTAAACCTGGCCTCATCAATTCTTCCATCCAATCGCCAGACTGTCTTGGTCTTTGTATCAGGGCAGAGACGACCACCTTCCCACCCATGCCGGCCGAGGCTGATACTCCGTATCAATTTCACTACTTAGGGCGGTTTATCCCTTAGCCTTTGACGGCGGTCATTGCCATAAGATACGCGGATGTAGCGGCTGGGTTACAATCTAAATCTACTTGACGAGCTGTCCACAATGGACCGCTCACGCAAACGTGCGCGCTCCTTGTATTTTGCCCCCCATCATCCAACCGGTGCTGACTGCTCTTAGGCGAGCTGCTGTCTCTCAACCAGCGTGCGTGGAATGGAGAGTCTGGTACGTGAAATTGCCTTGTCGTCGATTCTAATGGGAGGCAAGTCGCTGATAGTGTAAAGATGTTTTCCCCGTCAACTCTAATCTGGATTCCTCGCTGAAAAAGAATACCGCCTTCATTAAGCGACTGCGAACTGCCGTATCCCCCGCAACGCAGAATACCTTCCTCCAAGAGATTCGAACTCTTAGCCTGACCAAATACCTCTCGGAAGTCGTCTCGGCGTGTTATGAGGGCTTGTGCAAGGTGAAGAACCCTGGGGAAATCGATGCCGCCGTCGAGATCGTTAGCGCACTCCACCAACGTTTCGGACCTGGCGAGTTTACCGAATACCTGGGATGGCTTCTTGGAAAAGGAATGGCAACACCGGACAAAAGTCTCCTAAAGAGTCTAGCTCCCGAGGTCCGTGAAAAAGAAGAGAAGGATCGGCTAATGCGCCAGCGGGCCCTCTTACGAGTAATCACTGAGCTTTGGCTTGTCGGTGTCTTACGAACCCTTGACGATGTGAAACCAGATATTGCGACGCGCGGCCAGAACGGCAAAAATGCTGAGCTCAAGATTAAGGCGACAAACTCGACAAAAGGGGGCGGTGCTGAACCTTTTCCTCTCGAAGTCTTGAAAGATCTCCTGGGTCACGACAGAGAGCATGTGAACCTTCCTCTATTGGCCATCTTTGTGAAGTCGTTCAGCTGGGATGTTTTGGGCGTCAAACCGGTTGGCTCGGACGGTCGCAAAACGGTTGAGGCCGACGGCGCAATCGCCAAGTCTGTCGAGGCCAACGCCGAAGAAAACGCGCTATCCGACTCTGCTGGCGCTGACGACCCTCCATTTGCCAGTTTGGAGATGCAAGAACGGTTCAAAAATATTCTGAAGCGATATTTCGAAGACGTGAAGGCCCATCTGATCCGTGATCAAAAGCACATCATCGCGCAGAAAGGAAGGAACTCTGAAGCCTATGTCAAGTCTGGGGAGGTATTTGAGGATCGCCAAGCCAATTTCGAGAAACAGTTGAAAGCCCAGGAACGCCTAGCGTCCAATGCCCAGGTCATTGCCGATGCCATTGGTGCCGAGATGCCTGATCTGAAGGATGCCAATGAAGGCTTCTCGAATCCCAACGGTTCGATTGGCCTGGTCAAGACCGGTGAATATCTCAGGGGCCAGAGCGAAGGGGCAGGGATCTGGGAAGATGAGGACGAGCGTCGCTTTTACGAGAACTTGGTTGATCTGAAGGGCAAGGTTCCCGGCATACTTCTCGAGGATGGCAAAAAGAAAAAGGCGGACACAGACGAAGCAGTTGGTAAAAGGGTGGATTCTACAGACACGACGGATACCGCCAAAGCTTCCGAAGCTAACGATGACCAATCGACCGCCATTGCCAACAAAACCATCGGCGCACAAGTTGATGTCCTACTCACGAGGCTCCCCGAGCTCACGAGTAAGGATGTAGTTGACCAGACGGCCGTCGAATTCTGTTTTCTGAACTCGAAAGCGTCGCGGAATAGGTTGGTCAAGGGGCTAACAGAGGTGCCGAAGGGTCGGACAGACCTTTTACCATTCTGGTCACGACTTGTCGCCACACTGGGTCGATACATGGCCGATGTTCCCAAAGGCGTTGTCGACTACCTTGACGCCGAGTTTCGAAGCCTTCAAAGACGCAAGGAGAAGGACTTCCTTGGACAGGTGCGCCTGAGCAACATAAGGTACTTGGCCGAGTTGACCAAGTTCGGAATCGTGCCAGAGCATGTCGTGTTTCATTGCTTAAAGGTCAGCCTGGATGACTTTTCTCGGATGAACATTGAAATCATCTGCAACCTCCTGGAAAACTGTGGGCGGTACCTGCTACGTAATGCCGATACTTCGCCTCGTATGGCGACGTTCCTTGAGACGCTCCAGCGCAAGAAATCCGTTCAACACATTGGGCAGCCGGAACGCATGCTTATCGAGAACGCCATCTACTATGTCGACCCCCCAGAGAGAGCGTCGATCCAGCAGAAGGAGCGGACTCCTACCGAACTGTTTATCCGCAAACTCGTCTATGTGGACATGACTAAGCGAAACTATACCAAAATCTTGAAACAGATTCGCCGTCTCCATTGGGAAGAGCCCGAGGTACGGACGCTTCAGTGTTTGATTCTTCGAGGGTGAAGCGCTAACGCTAACACGATGAGTAGGTGGTGGCCATTCTCGCGAGGATATTCTCTAGGCCTGCCAAGGTTAAGTACGGCAGCATACATATCCTTGCGATTCTCCTCAGCGCTATCTACCGGTACCATCCCAAGTTTGCTCTCATGGTTATTGACAACGTGATCGAATCTGTCACCTTTGGGCTGGAACAGAACGACTTCAAGTTCAATCAGAGACGCATTGCGGAGATGAAATATCTCGGGGAGCTTTACAATTACAGAATGCTAGAACACCCCGTCATATTCGAGGTCATGTACAAAATTCTGACCTTTGGGCACGGTAAGTTGAACGATGGCGAAACCAGAAAACAATATTGGAACGAGTCGACTGATTCAACACAGGTGGCGCACCTGTTATCGGTCGTCTGAACCCTTTCGATATGCCCGATGACTTTTTCCGCATTCGGCTCATTGCGACTATGCTCGAGACTTGTGGCATGTTCTTCAACCGAGGAGCTGCCGGGAAAAAGCTCGACTATTTCCTCTCGTTTTTGCAAGTAAGTTCTCTTAACCTTTGTGACAAGATGCTGTCTTACCAGACTCTAGTATTACATCCATACCAAGCAGCCACTGCCAATGGACATAGAGTTCACCGTCCAGGATATCTACCTCCTTACTAGGCCACAGTGGAAGCTGGCTACCAATTTGGAAGAAGCAACAAAGGCATTCCAACTTGCAATCGTGCAAGATAAGAAGAACTCGGGTGTTGATACTGCTCCAGACCCAGATGATGCATCTGTACACTCGTCTTCGGATGATGACAGAGTAGAAGCTGGCGAAAGCGACAGAGAATCAGACCTCGGAGATGAAGAGGATGGTGAAGCTGATGAAGACGGCGACGTTAGTTACACTTGAAATCACTGTTCCGAGCCTACGTTAACTAACGACTACAGTATCCCGACGGTTCCCAAGGCCAGTCTCAGTCTAGTAAAGGATCAGACTCAGAGGAAGAGTCGATCGTGGTGACGAAGAAAGCGGAAGAATTTGACCCCGAGGCTGAAGCGGAGTTTGATCGCGAGTTTGCGAAGATGATGGCTGAAAGCTTAGAATCCCGAAAGTTCGACCGAAAGCCATTGTTCGATGTGCCCTTACCCGTCCGATCGAAAGTTCGGGATCAGTCGAGTGCGGTCCCGGAAAAACAACCCGAAAATACTCCGCCGACAACAATGGCCTTTTCCCTCCTCACGAAGAAGGGCAACCGGCAACAGGTAAATCGGGTTCTCGCGCACATTCAAGTGACTATTTCTTACCTGACATTCTAGACCCGTGACGTGGTGCTACCCTCGGATTCGACTTTTGCCGTGGCCATGAGGAATCAACAACAAGCCGAACGAGAGGAACAGCAGCGTATCAAGAACCTAGTCCTCAATTACGACCTTCGCGAAAGCGAAGAACTTGATGGTGATACTCTTCTGTCATCCCTTCATTTGGCGTAATTATTCACAGTTCCAATAAAGCAGGTCACGATAAGCCCCCTTACCACAGCAACCGTGGCGAAAGGCTGAACAACCGAGAGCGTGGCGGACAACGGGTCCGCCGGTTGCAGCTAAGTGACGTTGACTGGTACGCAAGAACCCATCGAAGCAACGATACAGATAGCCAGGGTCGACAGCAGAAAAACCTTGAAGTTGAGGTTGCATCTGCCCTCGATGCGCGTGCTAGTACAGTCTCAAGACCCAGCCGATCGAGTAAAAACATGTCAGACAAGCGTCGGAAACATGTGACTACTCGATGACGGCTAGGTTCTTAGGCTGGTATCGTTCTTGCCCAACTCATAAGAACGAGACTGACATTTGCACTCCTTCTCTGCGCGATTTAGGACTTGAGGACCAATACAGTATAAGTTATACGAGTAGCTTTGATGATATCGAATGCTACCCGGGCTTATCATGTGAATCTCCCTAGGCACACTACTCAGCTCCTCAGACGCCGAGACCGCCCGCCGCAAGGCTAGCGGATCTAGCGGCGAGGTCTAAGAGACATGCCATAGCAACGGGCCGACTGAAGCCCGTTGTCAGTATGCACAGTTTTGCGTTGCATTCCCCAAGATGTCTCCATCTATTGCGATCCCGAGCATTTACGGAGCCCTGCCCACTAGACGATTTAACGGCATGACATCCTCTTCATAGGGAGTACTGTGGAGGTGAGTACGGGTCAAACCATCTTAATGGATGCCCAAGGCTCCGAACCCACCGGTCTGGTGTGGCCGCGAACTAGCAAGAGATGCAGGAGGCTTGGGTTTGGTGAATCTGCGTCATAACTACGGCTTATGCAGTAAGCAAAGACAAAAGCTAGCGGGGAAAATAGAAAAATGTCGGCGTCGTCATACAGCCCAGTAGGTCATGTGGTGGCGTCCGAATATACAATAGAGAGAGATTGATTCATGGCTTTCAGCCACTGCGTTGCTTTTGGGCTCGGGCTGAGTCCCCTAGCAGTACTTCAATTTAGCTACTATCTACGTGTAGCTATAATACACTCGTTTGCCAACCGGTTCTACGCTCATTTAAAAACGGCCGAGGTTTTCAAATTTGCTCCCTTCTTGGCAAGATATCTCTCACAAGCAACACCTAATCGCGGGGTTTCTGGGACGCACGTGTGATTTTCATACGTCCCTCTCTCTCTCCATTCCTTCCCTGCTGCCTGGCTAATGCGTATTTGGAGACGGCCGGGTAAGACTTGATAATGTCATATGGCGCCTTCTACACCGTTGAACCATTCTAGCAGTTCATAAGGGCTTTTTGGGATCAAACTGACGTTGAACAACAAGTAGCCAGACCTGCGGATGGTGTAGCCACTCGGTTAAAACGGTTATATTATTCCTACTCGTTCTTCCTTCCCTTCATCTGTTCTCAAAATTCGAAGCTGATTGATTTTATTGATTATTTCGAACCTCGCTCCGCTCGGTTGCCGAGATGGTAGCTCTGGGCGTTTGAAGCATTTATTGATGCCCATTCCCCTGCAATGTCACGCTAAGGGGCTGACGTGTGTGTGTGTGTGTGTGCGCGAGGTGGTTCCGTCTGTCTTCTCCCATTCAGCCATCCATTACTCTCTAGACGCGCAGGGAAAGTCGAACCCGGGGAAATGCAAGTTTTTCTTTTAAGCGATGTCGTATCGTCGTATCCAATGGAGGGGAGGCTAGAGAAGTAAATGAATGGTTTGTGGCTGCTGTATAATTTTACGTGTCACATCACATCTATTTGCTGACCAGTAATTCATTCCTTCATTCGTTGTACAACACCGCGACCATAGTGGGTGAAGTTTGGAAGAAGAAGAAAAACAATATGAATAGCAAAATGCTGATCTACCTACTCGTACTTAGTAATGTTTGAAGTTTTCATTGTTCTGTAAGAGATGTATATGTTTGGACCTGGGAGGAAACCGAAAACTGATTGGTTGCTTGGGCCGTTTACTTGGTGCTCGATCAATGATACCTTTGGTTAAGAACACTTGGTCGGTGAAAACACCCGGCTTCTCAACTGCCGCTGTGGCCGAATGACACCACCGGTCGTACAGCACAGTGGAGACACCCAGCACTAGGTACCGGGGAGATACATCATATTCAGGCCGACTACCTGAATACCACTATTATGCTACCGTATTGGGCAAGTAGTATGGACGAGCAATCAGGTACACGTAGGTAAGTAGGTACTCCCGCCTGTCTCAGGTCCAGCCGCTCTTGACCCGGGAGTTTCTGTCTTAGTGCCAGGTACAGCTCTTGGCGGTAGTTAACTTTCAGCGCTGGCACCTGGACAACCAACCCCATCCCCTATTGCCTACATCATTAATGACAGCAGGTTATATCGCTTCGTATCCCGCCCCCTCCTTCTTGAAGATATCGAGCGGCCTACTGGCTCAAAACCTCAGCCACATGCCCACCATGAGTGATTGTCTTGGTTTATGATTGATTTTCTGATCGTCGATTGAAATCATCTTGTCTAGGTAGGTTTAGGGGGCTCAAGGGGTATTCGTTTAAGCCGTTCAGTAGCCCTCTAGAATCGGTATTACCATTTTCTTTCTAGATACTTACTCTATCGGTACAGGGTCATGAAACCATATAATTCAATCTCAGATCAACGGAAAACGGCAACGGCAAAGGCAACGGGGCGGCGAGTTTACGGTATTTATTGCTGTTCAAGATCTGCCGGGGCAACGCTCCAAAACGGCGCGTGTCATTCAAACCCCAGCGGTTGGGAAAAGATGTAAAAAAGGCTCTGATTCTATTCGTAGCACCCGATGCTCCCCACGCAGGTTGGAGCGGCCCAGCCCAGAAGACCCAAGGTCCGGGCCGCGCTTCTGCACACATTTCCTATCGCGATTGGCCCAAATGACTGTAGCCGTGATGCCGCTATATGAAGACCTTCAGGCGGTACTCAACGTTACGTCTTGGATATCATTGCTTCTTTGGTAGCGACGTATCGGAAGAGCAGTGCAACGGATTATACGTGTGGCCTTTCATTAAAGCGACGGATATGGCGCCGACAAGAATCAGATTATCAAGGACAACTGTATTATTAACCACCTCTTTCAGAGACTTGTCTGGAGATGATAAACCGACTCTGTATCATACCGGTGAGTTGCCTCGCGGTTGCTTAATTTGCTGTCTGGGCCGCTCGTGCAGTGCTTTTTTATTGGTAGGTGTTGCAAGGCGCTGTTCGAAACATCAAGCGACAAACAACAAGTGACAGGCAACAAAATAGCAAATGAAAAGCGGACTCCTAGCTAGAATCTCGCCCAAGACTGCATTCTGCCATACGTACTACTCGTATATTCATCCGACGTTGATTATTGGTTTGCACATATAAGGTGAGGTACTAATATCGGAGCGTTGGCCGATGCCTCTCTACAGATATACAGATGTACACACACAGTGTCTTTCTAAGCGTTTGACCGATGGATGATATTTTGCAAGTCTTGGTTCTGCTGCCAAGGTTCCGTCTCGGGGGGTACCGTTTCGCTCCGGTCATTGTGTGGTGTCCTATTTGAACTGAACGTGGGCTGCTGAAAGATTGTAGGTTGTGTCATGAAGCTATTATTAACAAGACTGGGGACGAGTCACGAGTGTGCCCGACACGGCAAGTACGTGCTTCGGGCCTTATCTAATAATCCAGTCTGTACAGCAGTACGTACATTGCTGACAATTATCGGTAACTGTACGCGAGGTTCATCTGAATTGGCCCGCGAATATATCCCTAGGCTAGAGGCTAGAGCCTAGAGATAAAGTACGCGATCTAGACGCCGAAATGGGGGTTTGGTTGGCAGACTTTGGAGATTTGATGGCGAGAACTATTTTCTAAATTTGGTTACTATCTACATGTAAGTAGATACTAGACAGTGACAAGACATGTAGCTGGCTAAGTATATGTAGTCAGTGAACGAAAGCCACGGTACACCAGATGTCGGTCGTCTTGCATCGGAAACAATGTCCTCGCATTGCCTCGATACAACACAGGGGCGCTTGGATCGTCGCTCCTTCCCAATGATATTCGAGCCTTCCTGATTCGCGTTCGGGTTTCGCCAACCAACCCTCCCCCAGGACTCGTGGTCTGCAAGCTTCCCCCCTCCCCCTTTGGATGCAGCTCATATGCAGCTCAAGCCTGCCTATGAATGACGAATGCTACGTACTGCTTGTTGATCCGCCAGATCCAGATCTCGAAGATTATGTAGGTTGCTTGACGACACTAATAAAAACATACCCCTTCCCCCGGTCGTAGGTCTTATCCCTCTCCCAGACATCAATCATTATTATTAGCCTTAGGCACCCGGCCCATCGTCTCGCCTGCTAAAGTCGGCCTCTTTTCTCCTTCTTTCCCATCTTCATCAACAGTTTGGTATCCCCTGTTTGTCTCACCCGATCCTTAGCTCCGAGTCACGGGCCACCTAGACACTAATTCACCGACCAACTTGTGAACCTCGATTGCTAGCTATTGACGTCAATGGTCCGGAGGAAAGCAAACTACCCTCATTTCCGTCGTACATCTACGTCGCAAATCATTGTTCTATTCTATAATCACCAAGGAGACCTACCGTATACCTCCCAGGCCAGCTGTGTGTGCTGGCTTTACTCTGCTGGCAACAGGGAAACCGTCTGTGTGCTTTGATTGCTTTCCCCTTCCCCTGCCGAAACACAGATCCTGACTGGCTGTTTACCGGAATCATTCAAGGGCCCTTGACTCTTGCTTTTTATTACGAGGCTTGTGTCACATCAGCCCCGGCACATCGGACAAGGAGAGCCCTCTGACTGGCTACACCGCATCGAATCTCTTTGCCTTCTGTCCCATTGCGCTGGGATACTTAGTTCAAGTCGTGGAACTTCGTTTTCGTTATTCCGATTATTCGCCACGTTCGGGGGAAAGAATAACAAACTAAAATAACTGCAAAAAAAAACGTGGAGAGGCCTCTTTGGCCTAGGGCTTGTGGTAGCGAACACCGTGTCACTGGTGCGCCCAGTCTGCCAGTAGCCGTTAAGTGCTGCGGAAAGAAGAAAGTCGTCTCCTAACACAAGACACGTGCGTGTCATTCTTTACTAAAAGTGCCGGATGCTTGCATAAAAGAAGCCTCTCTCCACCGATGATCTAGTGTAGAGATCAAACCTGCCAGACCGAAGTCCTTATCTTTGGGCGTTTAGACTGCGCTTCCAAGTCCGTCGCCAGATTCCGCAGGATATCGGCCGTCAAGATGCAGCAATACACGGCCGCCGAGTGGCCTGTCCACGAGGTATGGAACACTTTCCACCAGCTTTAATGAAACTTCCGTAGCGCCGTAGTCATTCTTCTTTCCCCGTGTTTGTTTTACCTTTCCACTCTCTTGCATTCGACTGACTATCGGCATAGATCATTTATACCGTCATCGTGGGAATTATCATGCTGGCTGCGATATTGGAGTGGTTTCTGTGGATAGCTGCATTCTTGTACTGTCTGTACAAGGTCTTTAGAAAGGCAGAGCACTGGACCATCAGAGTACTGGCCGTCGTTGTAGCGGTTCTATTTCTCTGCTTCCGGTATACTCGTTTGCCTTCCCCTTGGCCTGTTGGACTTTTAGCTGACGTCTTACAGGTTAATCTTCTTGCCTATTATGATAGTTACACTGCCTCTGCCATCCGAGGTCACAAGATATTTCCCTGCCCAGGTGGTTGGCGCTTTGCAATGGTTCGCATTTTGGAGTTTTGCCGGGCTCCTGACCATTCCCTGGCTCTTCTGCGTGTACCAAGTCGTCACAAACCAGCTCGGGAGAACGAAACGGATCCAACAGGTTCTGGACGAAGTTTCGGCTCCCAAGGTCGTCATTGTAATGCCTTGCTACAAGGAAGAGCCCGATATCCTGGTCACCGCTATCAACTCGGTCGTGGACTGCGACTATCCTCCGTCATGCATCCACGTCTTCCTATCATTTGACGGGGACCAGGAAGATGAGTTGTACCTCAACACGATTGAGAAGTTGGGCGTGCCCTTGACGCTGGAGTCATATCCTAAGAGTATCGATGTCACTTACCGAGCAGCACGCATCACTGTCTCTCGATTTCCGCACGGGGGAAAACGACACTGCCAGAAATCGACGTTCAAACTCATCGACAAGGTGTACAGGGAATACCTCAAGAGAAACGACAACCTCTTCATCCTCTTCATCGACTCGGATTGCATTTTGGATCGGGTCTGCCTTCAGAATTTTGTCTACGACATGGAACTGAGCCCTGGTAACCGCAGAGACATGCTTGCCATGACGGGTGTTATCACCTCCACCACGAAAAAACATAGTCTCATCACCCTTCTCCAGGATATGGAGTATGTCCATGGGCAGCTTTTTGAACGGACTGTAGAGTCGGGTTGCGGCGCCGTGACGTGCCTGCCCGGTGCCTTGACGATGCTGCGATTTTCTGCGTTCCGGCGCATGGCCAAATACTATTTCGCAGACAAGGCCGAGGAATGCGAGGACTTGTTCGACTTTGCAAAGAGTCACCTGGGCGAGGACCGTTGGCTGACCCATCTCTTCATGATCGGTGCAAAGAAGCGGTACCAGATCCAGATGTGCACATCTGCCTTTTGCAAAACCGAAGCGGTACAGACCGTGAGGTCGCTGATTAAGCAACGGCGGAGGTGGTTCCTTGGTTTTATCACGAACGAGGTGTGCATGTTGACGGATTGGCGGCTCTGGAAACGGTACCCGATCTTGCTGGTTGTTCGATTTGCACAAAACACGATCCGCACCACCGCTTTGCTCTTCTCCATCCTGGTACTATCTCTCGTGACGACGACGATGCGGATCGATCAACTACCGGTCGGCTTTATCGGCGTTTCGCTCGGACTGAACTGGCTACTCATGATCTACTTTGGCTGGAAGTTGAAGCGATTCAAGATTATGCTCTATCCCGTCATGTTCGTCCTGAACCCCTTCTTCAACTGGTACTACATGGTGTACGGTATTTTCACAGCCGGACAGCGAACCTGGGGCGGACCGCGCGCCGATGCCGCCACTGCCAACGAGGACACCACGCCACAGCAGGCCATTGAACAAGCCGAGAAGACGGGTGACGACCTTAACCTGGTGCCTGAGACCTTTATGCCGGCCGCAGAGATACAGAGGGGCAACAGTCTGAAGGACAAGGGGGTCGGTCTCCAGAAGAGCAAGAGCAAACTCTTGCCGCCTGAGAAGATCGAGGGCAAGTTCGCGGCTCCAGAGAAGAAGCCGGATGGATTCTATGTGCACGACGAGGATTCGAGATACAGTTATAACACACTGGCCGAATCAGCCAATGGTATGAAGAACCATCTCGCGTTGGAGCACCGGGATTCGTGGGAGAGCTTCCTGACGACGAGCAATAACTCGATCTACCTCCCACGGCGAGTGGAGAGCATCATGGGCGAAGAGGACCGCAGAAAGTACGAACTAGCACAGGCGAATCAGTACAACCACTTCGTCGAGAGCTCTAAAAAGTACGCTATCCCACCCACGGGACAAGTGTATGAGATCGGAGACGTCGAGACTGGTGGATCCGAGTGGGACGCGAGCGCGGAACAATCCGGCAATGGTCGGAGACCGCACAGTAACGATAGCAGCATGAGTTCGCGATCGTCACGGCCACGCTCCCCCGGCCCGTCCGTACCAAGGGTTCATTCATCACGGCCTTCGCGACAATCCGCCGGCCTACACGGTAATAGCAGCAACAGGACGGGCAGAAGTCCGCTCTCCGTGGCGAATTGGACACGTAACGCCAACGCAGATACGGATGCCGACGGCAACGGAGACGGAGACACAGATAGAGCCGATATTGGCCTAAACGACGGCGCTGGCTCAAGCAGAGCAGGCGGTAGGTAACCTATACGCGGCTGTAAGAGGTGGAGCAGAACAAGAATGGATGCTGAAGTACATTTATGACGCATCTGGAATCCTGGAGTGCGGGAGCTTTCTACTTATTCTCATTGTTGCATGATAGAACGGCGTTTATATGTCAAGCTTTAAATTAGCTTTTGTTTTCTCTACAGGCCACTTTGTAAAGATTCTAAAGGAAAGAGAGGGATGGAGAAAGCATTTAATGGGCTTGCTGTTTATAATGAGCTGCCCAAACAAAACATCAGGGTTCGCATAGCATAACTAAAGCGGACGTCAAGATATATAAGTACTTGCAACTACCTCTATTATGCCGCTCATTTCTTTTCTTTTCAAGGCTCTCTTCTGTGTTTTACGAGTACCTGGGTCTAGTCTTAAAAGGCCATCTACTTGTAATAAGAGGACTAATGAAATAATAAGACATTCGTCGCTTGGTATGCATACGGCCTACGGTTCCAAAACCTGTGATGTATTATAACTGCCGAAGGGACAGTAGTACTATTTGTGGAAATTTGACCCTCTACAATGC
Organism: Poronia punctata; assembly: GCA_022579005.1. NCBI lineage: Eukaryota > Fungi > Ascomycota > Sordariomycetes > Xylariales > Xylariaceae > Poronia > Poronia punctata. Next base: position 139,138 of record MU401492.1, on the reverse strand, counting down.
AGGTGGCGTCCAATCTGATTTCCTGTACGTCGGTGCTGGAAACCGACAGTTCGGATCCTGGCGCTACTTGTATATATTGATGCATGAACACTGGCCTATTTTTCTTTTTTTGGTAAGTACAACCTTTCAAGTTTTGGTAGGAATAATCGTCCTCTACGAGTAAATAGGAAGTACAGGTATGTAGGTATATAAAAGTATATAAAAGATGTTGTTGTTGTTGTTGTTTTGCTTTTGTGGCTCCAATTCTTTACCGCATGCACCCGCACACACATGGCTTTTCCATGCGCCCACGCCTACCTACGCCTACGAGACACCTCCTGGCCCGCTTGTACTAAACCTCGGGCTGGACACAAGGTTCTCGCTTGTAGGTATATGGATTAATTAAGATACAAATATAGAGGGCCGTGTGTTTTCTCCCTTGACTATTAAAACCTAACCTAGGAATTAAAGTGTTCTATTATATTATAAGCAGGTCGAAAGGATTGAAACCAAGTAGGTTAGGTTAGATAACTAGCCGCCCGCGTGCATGGAAGATTTGAGCTTTGGTTTGTTATATACACGTATGGGGTAACAAGCTTTATCGCCATATAGCAACAAGTCCTGGTAGCCTGCATAGGCGGCTCAGACCTATTGGCTTAGAATCATTGTTAAATAGGTTTTAAGATTTAAAAAAGTGCATGACTTGAAGTTTGTATATCAAAGTATGATCCAATCGTTGTTTGCTTTACGGAGGGGCTATGCTCCTACTCGCACTCGTAGAGATGCGGGGGCCATTTGCCCACCGTAAACGCTCGACTTACAAGTACGTGTACCAATGTAAATTATGTACATGTTACTTGAGAGGCTCTTGAATAGACAGCCTGCTGTATATGTTTCTAATTTACTATTGGTGGCTGTAGATGAACAAAGGGGGTTCTCTGTACATTCCCATAACCTACTCGTACGTGGGTAATAAATGTACCTGCTCTTTCCAAGGTGCAGATGCAATAGGTACCTAGGTACATAGGCCTGCAAGATTAACCCCACCACAGCTAACAGTAGGTTGATTGGTATAATGATGGACGCCGAACACTTTTATGGGTCCGCTGGGCACCTCCCATCCCATTGCGACGACCTGACGACCTGGACTGCCGCTATTTTTATCGATTTGGCATCGGTATGTTGTTTCATTGAACCTTCCAACCTCACCTTACCCAAACCTAACCGAGCCGAACATTTACACTTTCGCCAAACTCTCCATTTCCCTCTTTCTATTCCTGTGAGTTTACAAGAAAGCCGCAGTAGAACTATATCATCTCCACCACGGGAAATCGAGGGCCTTGCTTCCTCCCCTGCGCAATACACGTACTGTTTTCAGACGAGTCCGAAATTTGCTTTGTCTCGACCTCAACCACTGCCGGTGATTTACATTTCCCCCCCTCTACTCCGCATTTGGCAATCCCTGGCCGAACCGAAACAGTCGAACCTCTATTCCGGACTCTTGTCGCCTCGATGTCGCCGCAAGCTAGGGATAGCCCGAGGCCCGAGCGGATTGCATCAGAGGACCCCGACACCGCAGCCGCGCGAAAGGAATTGAGGCAGACCGCTATCTCCGAGAAGCCCAACCTTTCTACCGCGACTGCGGCTGACCCGACATCCAGCTCGCCAGCCCCTGAAGACTCCGGTGCCGCCGAAACTAGCACTGGCCGCGACGCCACCCCCGATCGAGATACTCGGGACGATACTGCTCGGGAGCAGATGGCGTCACCTAAGAAGAAGCGTCTCCACGAGGAGGTTGATGAGACGGACGATACCAGCGGGAATGGCGGTAGTGGGAACACCGGTGGAAAAGCATCCTCCACCGGTGGAAAAGACGGCGCCTCAACAACTAGAACGGATGGCGATGAGCCGGAAAGGAAACGGCTACGCGATACCGCCAACGACCCGGCAGCTGCAAAATCCGCTACAGTACAGACCCCCCCACACTTCTTATTCACGGGGAAGTCGCTTGCTAACTACCGTACCATAGGCGTCGGAGAAGCCCACGGATAAAGATGGCAAGTCTTCTGGCGAGACAAAGACCTCCGACAAGTCCAAGGTCACTTCGTCGTCTGCCTTCCTGAGCTCGCGCATGTCAAGCTATGCTACCCAGGAATCGCCATTCCTGAAAGCTGGCTCGAGCCAAGCATCACCATTCGCAGCCGCAGCTTCGACGTCACTACCCCCAGGCGGGTCCATCTTCAAAAGTGGAGGCGGAGGCGGAGGCGGCTTGACTGGCGGAGCGCCGTCTCCGTTCGGTGGACTTTCTGGGGCGTCCTCGCCATTTGGAGGTCTCCCCAGCGGCGGTGGCGGTTTTGGTGGCCTTTCTAGTGGTACTTTTGGCGGGGTTAAGGGACCTGCCCTGACGTCCTTTGCGAAGCCTGGTGCTTCATTGGCCGCCACTAAACCAGCAAAGGCATTCGGCGCACCGGAAAACGAATCTGATGAAGAGGACGAGGATCAAGGGAGCGGTGCAGAAGGAGGAGATGATGGCGACGATACTACGAAGAAGAGCAACGACGAAGCTAACGGGGCTACCGGGCCATCGGAAACTGCTAAGGGCACTGGAGCCGCTGTACCCGGGGAGAGCAAAGGACCAAAGCTGCAACGAGGTAAGCACACTGAATGCCTTGTATTAACCTCGACTAATCCGTGTCGCAGTGCCTGTCGAGGATGGAGAAGAGAACGAGGCTACACTACTCCAGATACGGGCACGGTTATACTACCTCGACAAGACGGATAACTCATGGAAGGAACGTGGAGCCGGGAACATGAGGATAAACGTGCCTGTAGAATGCGTGGAGCTCGACGAAACTACCAAGGCACCCCTTCCTGGAAGCTTCGATGCCTCGGAGCTCGAGGGGGCGCAGAAAAAGAACGCCCGACTAATCATGCGACAAGACTCGACGCATCGCGTCATCCTTAATACAAATCTCATCCCGTCGCTAAATTTCAAGGAAATATCTGGGCTAAAGTCCAACCGTATAATATTTACGGCATACGAGGCTGAGGGCGCCGTCAGCGTCCAGATTAAGGTAAGCAGTCGATTGTTCCTTTGACAGTACAAACCTGGTGACTGACATATATATTTCGACAGGTGAGCGCGGCAAATGCTAAGAGCTTTTTGAACGAGGTCGGAAAGGTACAGCGTGAGCTTCAGCAGTTGGCCTAGAATGCCGCTAGGAAGAACGCTGTCGCCGATGACGCTTCGGAGCCGCAACCTGTTAGTCTGGACGGATCTAGCAAGGTGCAAGTGGTTGACAACCCCCCAACCACACCCGACAAACCTTGTGTCCCGGCAATTAAAGCTATCGATGTCAATAAAGTCGAAGACAGTCCTGTCAAGACACTGCCCCACGCCCCTACCCCAAGTACGCCAAAGACCGGGCAGAGCGCTGGATTAGACGCTAGCGAGAAGACCAGAGCCCGTTCAGCGTCTCAACGTTTGGCAGATAGTCCGGAGACAGAGACATAAGAGGACTAGGCCCCGAATATCCTCAGCTGCTCCGCCATCTCGGTACCAATAGTTTACATACGCACGTCTTGGTGGATCCTATCAACCTCTGAGGGAACGTGTGAAGCGTTATTCAAACAAGGTAGATGGGTACCTATCAAAACGTTAGATGTGGAATGCTAAGGAAGTTGGCGGGTAAAGGTGGAAGAAATAATCATTCCATTTTATTTTCCCAAGGGGGAAAAGTAGTATTCTTGATGCTCAACGTATAGGTTTTTTTTTAAATGTGTTGTTACCGGAGTCAGATCGTGAAGTGGGCAGAAATGCAAATTGATAGAGGATAGGAAGCGTTTTTTCACCAAGATGGGTGATTGTATCCTACCATTATTTCCAAGGCTGGGACACGGTTACAGAGCGTGGCGGCACACTGCTACTTGAGTTTGTCCTTTTATTTTATTTTTTACCTTTATTTCTCGATAGAGGCTCAGATACCTATGAATATAATCGAGATCCTCTCTTGCCTTGTTTTATATTTCAAAAGAAGTGTTTTGTCGAAAGCTGTAGCTGCATTTTTCTTGCTGTAGCCGATGGGGCTCTTCGTAGACTATATCGCCTGTGTGGGTAGGTACACTGGCTTTTTGAGGTCGGCCGAGGTTGGGGATACGGGGCATAGATGAACACGCTCCCCCTTTTTCTTGTTTTCTCGGCTCCATCTTTTTGCCTTGCTTTAGACACTTGATATAGACCAAGTACTCCGTCGACAGATACTGTATCTGCAGAGGCAACATGGTTAGAATCGGGTTTGTTGCCGCCACTATCTCCAAGGACAGATATTTTGTTTTGGTATATGCTTGCTTCTCGGTTTATAAGGGTAGGCGAAGTATCAAAGGTTAAGTAAAGTATATTTTCCCCATGTTGTTTTTAGTTGTATTTAAAGCAGACGCTATATCTATACATATTAGAAATAAGACAGACAGACAAAAAAATCTCTCTAAAGCAGAAGGTTTCCCCACGGCTACAAATTGCATTGTTCGTTCACGTCTTTTTCTTTCTTTGCTAAGGTTAGGTATCTTATATCTAGATACCGTACATATTTTTCTTCTTTTGAGTGCATGCACACAAGACTATCTAGGATTGATGCTTAGGCTAGTTTTGTTATATTCGCTTTAACCAGGCGGATGAGATTCTTTCACGGATGGGCCCTTTGTGTGTGTGTGTGTCTGTGTGTGTGCGTGTGTGTATGTGTGGGTTCTGTGATTCACGGGGGCGGGAAGAAACGGAATGAAAATGAGTCGATGTGAGTTGGAGGGAAAACGTAAAAAAAAATACGGGACTAAAGTAGGGGAGTAGGAAGTATGGTAGACAGACAGACAGACAGACATTTTGCTGTGACTGGATTACTGAAACCCATTGATCGATTGTTAGTCAACTCTCCCTTTTTGACATGGATGAATATCATGGTGTAATCTACCACGTCAAACATGATGATTACTTACTTACTTACTTACTTACTTACCTATCACAGTCAGACCCCCGTCGACTTCTTGTTCTTGCTTGCTTGCTCTTTTCCCTTTTTTTTTTTTTTTTTCACATTGCGCCGGACGGGGTAATAATATGGCAAAAAAGAAAAGAATGCCTGTCTCTCTGTCCTACTGTTAGGCTAGGTAAGGTTAGGTCTGGCTAGAAAGAGAGAAGGCAAAATATCAGATACAAAGGAATAGAATACACGGGGGGGGGCAAATTACCTTACCTACTCACTGATCAAACTATCTTGGGCCGGGTAGGTGTTTTGTCTACTTTATTTCTTTGCTACATCATGTCCGCGAAACGACAACACTCCTAATGGAATCCCAGGAGTCAAGCAAAGCACTGTCTGGCCGAGTAAGTGAGTGAGTTGTTTGAAAACAGCGTCGACGTGGTGAGGATGTGTCCTTGCTGGGGGGGGGGGGGGGGGCGGGCGGGGGGGGGGGGGGGGGGGGGGGGGGGGGGGGGGGGGGGGGGGGGGGGGGGGGGGGGGGGGGGGGGGGGGGGGGGGGGTGGGGGTGC
>MU401492.1:58486-133610 GCA_022579005.1 Poronia punctata | reverse complement strand
ACAACCAAACTTTTATCCCCCTTATCAAACCAAAGCACTTCCGGGGCGTTTTTTTGTTTTGGGTTTTTGAACAAACCGGGGCAGGGGTGGTTTGTGTTCATGTTTGCCCCCCCCCCCCCCCCCTTTTTTTTTCGTGTCGCGATAGATGTTTTGGACTCTGTTATACGAACTGAACTAGCAAACAGGTTGAGGATTCTTTTTTTTTTTTGTGTATATATCTGTCTATCCTTTCCCTCCTCCTCTTCTTGTTGTTATTTTGTTTTTGGTTTTATGCTCCTATATTTGCTCCATGAGAGATAAAGAGAGAGAGAGAGGGAGAGAGAGACAGCTATCACGCACTTTTACTTCCCATACACATCCTCTCTTTGCTTTGTGCCTATCGTTTTGTTTTTCGCTGGTCGAAAAACTACCTATCTATCTTCTGTATATCTACCTATACCAGCTCAAAAGAAATCCCGTTCTTTCCATTTCACAATGTCAGCAGTATTCCTACCAACCAAGGCCGTGACAGAGGGGAGTCGACGTCGGATGAGAGGGAAATCCGCCAACGAGGCCACGGATTGGAGAAAGACGGAAGCCCCCCCCAGATCCAGATCTCTGACTTTGTCCGAGCTCATTCAGCGCAAGGAGACGGGCATGTCGGTCCACTACCGGGGTGATCCGACCGTAGCCTCGAATAGATCGGCTGGGATTCCCAACACGGAAAATACCAGTCTGTGGGTTACGCAGATACCGAGGGATTGCGCTTCTGTAAGTATTACCATCAGGTCCATTGCCTTTTGCTGTTCTGTTAGCAAGGAAAGAGAGAGAGAGAAAAAAAAGGGGAAAACATAAAAAATCTGACACAAGATTGCAGTACTACGAGATCATGGAAATGTTAACCGGCCACGGCAAAGTCTACGCAGCTAGCATCTCGCAGGGAACCTCGTACTTCAAGACTGCGGCGCTCACGATTACCTTTTTCCGCCACGTCGATGCCGATAATGTCATGCGCGCCATCAACGACGGAACCCTGACTTTCCCGGAATGTGGACATGAGGAAGGAGATGCCCTCCTGGATTCCAGCGAGAGTGGTGATGACAATAATAATGATACCCCGGCTTCTTCTTCTTCTTCCACCGGCTCGCCATTTAGAAACAGCACGACGACATCCGCCCTCAGCGACTCGTCAACGCCTCGAACAACCGAGAAAAAACTCTCCGCATGCTGGAGCCGGATTCGCGTGCCCGAGCCACGACTACGCGACACACACTGGCGACGCGGTCGACTACAGATGCCGTCGCGCGTGGTTCACGTATGCGGCCCTTCGGCGGAAATTAGCCAAGTTATACTCGGTCGCTTCTTCTCGTCCAAGTTCCGATATAATATCGACCGCATCCTATACCACGGTATACAGGATGGTGGGATGGCTGAGTACGAGTATCGTTTTGCGAGTTGGAAGAATCAGGTATCTCTCTCTCTCTGCTCTCCCTCGGTGATTGGATGGCTGAAGATAAGTGCCGTAGGCTGAGTTTGCGGCTATGGCGCTTCGACGAGAGAAGCCCGAGTTTAGATGTTGGTATGGTGTGGATCCGTGCGAGGTTGTCGATGTGGAGGATATCTTGCCGCCAGCTTCACCTCCTGCTCCAGCTCTGGCTCCGGGTCCGGCTCCGGTTGAAGAAGTGAAAGGTGATGAATCCATCGAGAAGCTCATTGGCGACCTCATCGATATGGTCGTCGATTAAACGTTGTAGCAACAACAATTCCTTCGGGACTACTCGTACCGAGAGTGTGAGGTGCTGGCGCCTCAGACTAGCATGGCGAACGAGGTGGTTTTATTTGTCGTTTCTTTATTCGTCGTGGAGCATGCATAGCATTACAGCGAGCCTTTTGTGGCATCTTCGTCTAATTATGTACCCTAGGAGGGGCAATACTCATTATCATAAGCGTTCGGTTACCTCGGATTATATTTACGAACTTCATGGTCGGGCTCAAGACGTCGGGCACCTGCTTTTCTAGTTAGCGAATAAGAAAAATGATATATTATTAGCGGGCTCTTCTGTTTTCCTTTCCTTCCTCGTCTATTCCCATTACTGATTCTTTCTGAAAGAATGTTCCCATCGCAGAGACTAGGTAGCGGCGGCGCACCACCCACATACCCACGACTTCCGTCTGGGGCTCCGCGGATAGCCACATGTCGGGCCCAGTCCAAGCGCAGCAACAACTCGTTGCCCACGTAGAGAATTCTCGAACTTTTTTGGCCTAAATATGATCGACGACCTTCACCATGCCGGGAGAGATATCCCAAGCGCGGAGTCACCCCACCTCACACGGCAATTCGTTGCCGCCCTCTGGCAAACATCGGCTTTATCATCGGAACAGGCCATTTATGTTTTTCCTGTGTTTTGATATGACATGCGAAGAAGGGGCCGGGATTGTTTGCCAGGCAGCAAATACGGTAGTAAGTAATCCACATGTATCTTTTCTCTCTCTATCAGTGGTTGATTTGCGACAACATATCGAAGTTTACAGGCGCTCTTATTTCAATGTTCATAGACTAAATGGGTGAATAGGAGGCAATCCGATATCGCTGGTAAGAATGTTGCTACGTCAAGATAGGTAGTACCTGGTCTGATCTCGTTGAGATGGGGAATGATCAGTTAGTGCAGCTGGCAAATGTGAACCTTGAGATGGTCATATTTAGGCAATACTGGTGCTCCGTCTTGACATCTTTTTTGCAATGCGTGAGTATACGAGTACCTGAGGCAGAAGCTGAGGGATTCAACCTGTCGGGTCATAGGTACACGTATTACCTAATCGTTGACCGGTCCCTTGAAGTTGCACCACAAATTCTCAGCTCACACATTTCACTACCCAGCTCTACACGCCAAGCCCTAACGGGACAAGGCTCGCATATCTTCAATACCTGGCGCGCTGGCCCCTCACATAGCTCTCGGGTCTTTTTTTCCAAGTATTGCTGTGCATTCCTAGCAGCTGATTTATGTAGGCAGGTAGGCACGTAAAATCCAAACGTGTGAGCTGGAAATTTGCGGTGGGTCGCTTGTACGATGTACCGAAGCTCCGAGCAAGACCGAGCCAAGCGTTTCCTGGGGAAAATGAAATCCCCCGGCTGAAAGGGATCGATCAAACCTAACCCGCTTCAGGTCTAGTTGGCTACACCTAGGTATGCACTTTGCGGGTATTTTTTACGTGCAAAGGCAAAGTGCCCCACCCTAAATAGTGTGGGGGAAAAGGAAGCTCTTCCTTCTCTGCCAATTACCGCCGGCCCATTGGAATTGGAAAACCAAAAACCACATGATGTCCGAGAACAGGAAGGAAAAAGCCAAACTAAAAACTTACACTATCTGATAAATAATTCCGTCACGGTACATTTATCGGCCCCTTCTTTTTTGGAAATCGTTCAGAGAGAGCGATTTGTTATGATTCCAGCCGTGTCCTAGAATACCTACTACGTTTAGAAGAGCTTCGTTGGCTCGTGAATTTCTATTACAATTTGTTAGAGACCGACTTACCTAGTGTGACATCATCGTCACCTGAGCAATTATTTTTCGCAATTGCTTAGATATTACGATTTGGCAGGACCAACGAAGTAAAGAAAGAGTGTTTGGGGATATTCTTTCACAATGGCCCCTCTATCGGGACCCGAGGTCGAAAAACACAACGACAAGAAATCTTGCTGGGTTATCATACATGTATGTATGAATGAGGCTCTTTCCTTACTTATACAACTAAACCACCTTACGTAGCTTCTTTCAAGGGTAACCATACTAATATGGACATTGGTTTCTCATATGTATAGGGGAAAGCCTACGATGTTACGGAATTCCTACCTGGTAAGCTAACTCACCCGTGTCTTGAAATATCGTGAAATCTATTCAGCTAACATGTCGCATAGAACATCCTGGTGGGATGAACATCATTTTGAAATATGCCGTGAGTACCGTACTAGACCCTCGTCCCCCGTTTCCTTGCTAAACAAAAGACATCAGGGCAAAGATGCAACCGCTGAATTCGACCCCATCCACCCACCCGATACACTGGACAAGTATCTGGACAAGTCGAAACACATGGGTCCCGTGGACATGAACACCGTCGCCCAGGTTGCCGAGGATGAGGATCCGGACGAGGCAGCCCGACAGGAGCGCATCAAGAACAGACCTCTGCTCACCCAATGTTATAACCTGTTGGACTTTGAATCCGTCGCCAAGAACGTCATGAAGAAGACTGCTTGGGGCTACTATTCCAGCGCTGCCGACGACGAGATAGTACGTCCCTTCCCTCCTCCCACTTGTGACACGAAATTCCATAGACAGACAAGACACTGACTGACATCTTTCCCAGACGATGCGAGAAAATCACGAGGCCTTTCACCGGATATGGTTCAGGCCCAAAGTCCTCGTGGACGTGAAAAAAGTAGACTTCAGCACCACCATGCTCGGCACCAAAGTCGACATGCCCTTCTACGTAACCGCCACGGCCCTCGGCAAACTCGGCCATCCCGAAGGCGAGGTAGTCCTAACGCGCGCAGCCCACAAGCACAACGTCATACAGATGATCCCGACTCTAGCCTCCTGCTCCTTCGACGAGATCGTCGACGCCCGGAAGGGTGACCAAGTCCAATGGCTCCAGCTATACGTGAACGCCGACCGCGCCATCACGGAGCGCATCGTGAAGCACGCCGAGGCGCGCGGGTGCAAGGGCCTATTCATCACCGTGGACGCGCCCCAGCTCGGCCGTCGCGAGAAGGACATGCGGTCCAAGTTCGTCGATCAGGGCGCCAACGTGCAGAACCAGAATGGCGACGCCACCGATACGTCGCAGGGTGCGGCGCGCGCCATCTCGTCCTTCATCGATCCTGCGCTCTCGTGGGACGATATCCCCTGGTTCCGCTCCATCACCAAGATGCCCATCGTGCTCAAGGGCGTGCAGCGCGTCGAGGACGTGGTCAAGGCCGTCGAGTACGGCGTCCAGGGCGTGGTTCTCTCGAATCACGGCGGTCGCCAGCTCGATTTCGCCCGGTCCGGCGTCGAGGTCCTCGCCGAGACCATGCCCGTGTTGCGATCCATGGGTCTCGAGAACAAGATCGAAATCTTCATCGACGGAGGTGTCCGACGTGCCACCGATATCCTCAAGGCCCTCTGTCTCGGTGCCAAGGGTGTCGGTATCGGTCGCCCGTTCTTGTACGCCATGTCGGCGTATGGTTTCGAGGGCGTCGACCGTGCTATGCAACTTCTAAGGGACGAATTGGAGATGGGCATGCGCCTTATCGGCTGCACAACAGTCGACCAGCTTAACCCTTCGCTCGTCGATACACGCAACCTCGGCAGTCATATCACCAACGTGCCCATCGATCATCTCGGACACAAGGTCTACGATACCCTTGCCACACCGGTGTGGAAGTCTCCCAAGTCGTCAAAGTTGTGATTGTATAAGCTACGAAAACGCTTATGGATAAGATTTGTTAATTAGAGTTGTTGGTTGAGTTAAACCAGTATATATTTATTCGTTATTCGCTCCTTTTGAACCCATTATGTAAATCTAGCAAAGCCAGTTATCTATCCCCCTATCCTCGTGTCGAACAGAAATGATGTAATCAACAAGTGATAGCAACACACTGTAAGTGGAATGGAATAGAACTGTGGTGGAAGGTACGGATCAGGCTATAATAAGGGTCTTTCACAGTCAAGGGGCTGTAACCTAACCATTACTTCTACATCCCACAATACACCTTCAACCCATAACAGAATGGATAACTAGGAGGTAATCGTAAGAGTAATGTTGCCCGTGTACCACTCATAGTGAGCACTGAGGACGACATTGAGGACGACATTGAGGACGACAGCGACGATCCGGCTGAGACTGCTGAGAAGCAGCGTAAAGATACTGCGTCACGTTCGACGCCTCATTCGGCGGAGAAGGCTGCTTCCAGAGCTAACCTTAGCTACTCAATTGATTCCCGTGATCCAGGCTTGATAACATCGGGTGCTATGTAGTCCGGCAACATTGTGTGTGGGCAGCCACTAGCGATAATTTGGGCTGCCTTTTTCAGGAGCCTAGCCGTCTGTGAGCGTTTGTGAGCTTATCATGAAGTATCATACAGAAAAGGTTTGTTAAAAAAGAATGTTACCTCATAGTCCAAGAGTCAGGGCCATCCTGATCGATTACCAGCGCGATATCCGCAACTGCGAGGGACACTATTGGATGGACATGGGCCTCGACCGCGGCTGTAAAACTTCCTCCTCAAAACATAACGGCGGCAACACGAAGTTGGCGACTTTCGCACTAATCCACCACGGCGAGTGCAAAGGACCCTCGAAGTCGCATTTTTCTATCTGCATGATATAGATGGGAATAAGAGAGTCGTCCTTCGTCCCTAGGCAGCGAATAAACTTTCCATATCTATCCCTTATAGGCGAGCCGATAAACTGGGAATTGTGCCAATGCTGCAGTGAACCATCGTTTAGGCTCGTCCCATCCAAGAGAGTCTGGTTCTAGGGAGTTGGTTTGAATTGAAGGTTTGGAGCCAAATCTTTAGCCCGAGCCTGGTACAGTAGTACTGATCGGTAGTGTCGGCGATGTGAGAGTGACACGTTGGAGGGAACCGTAGTATTTGCCTGGGTAAAAGTAACTTTACTGCCTCTAACATGGGGCGCCGAAGCCCGGATTTGTGGGATAAGCCCCTGGTGCAATGGTCGGTGTCTTTCCTGGGAAGAAAGACAACTTGATAATGGTGGGAATTCTTCAAATGAATGTCCTTGGTGGTTGGTGACGGAGCAACAAACGCTAGCTAGCTACCAATTTTACTCTTTTCTCTAGCTTGCCCGATCCTGTTGGTGCTCACGAGTCACAGTTGCAATCATGTCTCTTACCTACATCGGCTCTGACATGGATAATGGATTCACCGGAGGAAGGAGAACAGCCTGTCAAGCCTGGATCGCGTAGGACAAGGGCGACAAGTAAGAAGTTCCAGGGACCCGCGGCTGGCTGCTCTGTTGTCTGGCCCCTGGGCCGGAGATAGGCAAAGATGACTGACGGGCTCCGTCCCGTACAATGGCCGAAAGGTTGCTGCCTACTGGTAAAGATGGCGAGGAAGACAAAGACACACGGTATCAGTTGGCCTAGAGCGCCTACAAAGAGCCGACAAGAAAACGACATCAATGTAACCAAGACGAAACGTATCGGCTTTGAGGTTCCAGTTTGCTGTTTAGCCAGTGTACGGGTGCGGCGAGTCGGTCAGGTGGGGTGGTGGGGGAGTCTGAGATATATCTATCTTGAAGAGTATCAAACGGTCGGTGTGGTGGGCTTGTTCCGTAGTTGCAAGAACTGTCTCGGTCGTTTATTGACTCGGCTCGATGTTGGGACTGGCTATCGAACCCTGAGAGGAGCTCAGCTGGTTGGAGACCTTGACAGCAGGTATCGGTATCCATACGGCGGATCTAGCTTAGTGGTATCTTCCGACGCTCACAATCAAGACAGATGTGCTATCGCTTCATTGTGCCTGATTCTATTATCCGAACGACATAGTAGGTCCTGAGATATGGCGAGCCGAAAGCCTCTAATGTGTAGTATGCATGTGCTGAAACCCGATGACCGGTTTTGTGGGTTGTTACAGAGGTCAATCAGAGATATTTGAATGGTAAGAGGTAAGATGCGATTCCCAGAGCGTTTGTCGCGTATATACAGTTATTAAGCCGGATAATAGTGATGGCAAAGAAGAAAGCGCAGGAAACAATGGAAGAAGACCACGTAGCAAATATATAGTCGAGTGACGAAACCTGATTTTTACAAAGTAAACAAACTTGGAACCCAATATAGTCCAAAGGAAGGTACTCCCTCCTAGGCCAACGCATGCGCAGATACCACAACTCTAGCTAAGAAAAGAAGACGCAAGTACGTCTCGAACCGGTTTCTCTCCACTCAGGGGTACTTTAGGTAGGTATCTTCCGATATACCTGCCATCGCAGCATGTTGTTATTTCCCCGCGACCCATTCGACTTACCTAACTTGCGTTACAATATGCAGCATTGTGTTCAAGAACTATAACTACTATTACCTCCCTACTTCACGGTTGGTCTTTACATACTCGGGGGCACACTGCTATGGCTTAGGATAGTAAGGGAGTAAGGACCCAAGTTGGGTCAAGAAGTCCCTTACCTAGAACTTAGCATCATACAACCATGCATGTATCTGCCGGTGCTCGACAGCATAGGCAAAATCACCACGCCCATGACACCAGATGGAAAACACTTGTTAGCCGGAGAGATTCGGACCAGACCATGATAGCACGCCAGGTGCTTACGGTCATTTAGCCCGTTGCATAAAACCTAGCCATAACATATGCTACTGTAAACCAACAAAAAATCATCCATACCAAAGAACGCCTCGCCATGCATGCCATGTAGTGCCGTCCTGTTGCGCCACCCTGTCCTGTGCATATCCTTGTACCGACAGAGGATAATCTAGCAGTCCTGATCCACGACCAACCATAAGTCTAAGGTTCGATAGCATAGGCCGGAAGTTCATCCTTTACTCTCGGCCATTGCTATCTTAACCCCGGTGGAATCATATAAACAATGCTGCTGCCACGCAGTACAGCACACGCTGGGGTATCATTTCGTCGCACTCCATTCCAACAGAGCCCATCCCCTAGGCCATGTCCCAAGCATAAGCACAAGCACAAGCAGGAGCAAAGAGCCGCCAGCGTCGCAGCTTGATATTTGCTGTTGTACGGAGGACATACCTGGGTCACGTACACATCATCAACAACACCTCCTTGTGTTCTTGGGGGGTTCGGCACCATCGTCGTGTGGATACGCACTGCCGTTACCGGCGTTCTCAACGGAAACGCCAGGCGTGAAAGCAGGGGAGAAGAGCCAACTTCGCCGATCTCTGCCGACCCGGAAACTTCCTCTCGGGTTGACACCATCAAAATAACCGTCGGGTCCCTCCATGCCAGGAGTACTAAGGCCGGGTGTCAACATGGCCGCCGCGATAGCTTGTTGTATCTTGCGATTTTGTTCGACAAGTTTGCGCGTCACCACACGGAATACCTCCTCAACACCCTCGCCGCTCTCGGCGCTAATCTCGTGACATGCGTCCCAGCCAACTTCTTGGCCCCAAAACCCGCTACTGCGCTTACTACTCGGGCTGCGGGGTTCTATGGCGCCGGGGGCCGCCGGGGGGCCGGTCCCGAGAGGCGTTGTCATCGCCGAGGCCGAAGTTCCCGGTGTTGTAATGTACGATTGGATGCCGCTTGTCGGCGTTAGGAATGGGAGGCCCGACAGCCCTGTAGGTGTTGCGGTAGGGGGTGGTGTGGAACCCAGCCCGGGGGCAAGATTTTCCGCGACGTATGCTATGCAGCGCTCGAAAGGGACCTCACGTCGGGACGGATCGCGGGCGACGATGTCAGCCTTGGTACCTACTACATGCAACACAATGTCGGGGGGGAGGTTTCGGCGTAGTTCAGTCAACCAAACGCCCATCTCAGCAAAGGAGCTCGCGTCCGTAATACTGTAGCAGAGGATGCAAGCGTTGGCGCCGCGGTAGTATAGTCGAGATATCGAGCGGAATCGTTCCTGGCCAGCTGTAGATACAGAAAAAGGAAATCAGAAAACAAATCCATATCGGACCGAAGAAAAAACTAAGAAAGAGCAGAAGAGCTTCAGCAATACTTACCTGTGTCCCATATTTGCAATCGCACGACAGTGTCGGTGTCGGTGTCAACGACACGTTTTGTCATGAAACTTGCGCCCACGGTTGACGTGGTCTGAGCTGGGTTGAATGCGCCTTTGCAGTAGCGCGTCACGAGTGATGTCTTACCGACGCCCTGGGATCCAAGAACAACTATCTTGGCCTCGAGCGAAGACATGTTTGCGGGTCTACCTCTTGCCCAAGGAATATGTTCGCTGCGACACAAGGGATTACACGCACTTGTGGGCAGGCCACCGAAAAAAATAAAATAGAAACAGAATACTAAAAAAAAAACTAAAGAAGAAAAGTTCGGGGTAGCCTGCTCGTCTTTCTCGATGCTGGGATGATTCTGGTCGTTTTTTCAGCTCCCATCGGGCAAGAGGTAGGTGTTGCAATTCAGCAGACGCATACAAGAATAATGGCGATGTCCGGTGGCCGGGTTGGTGGCGGTAGTAGCCACCCCCTTGTCACGTAGCTTAGATGGACAAATACCTACAAGATATGGTTTCTTGACGATCTTCCTAGCATGTTTTGCCTTGGACAATAAGCGACAAAATGTTGCACCCAATACAGTCAGAGAGTGCGGCTCGAGGGGAGAATTTGCTCCGGTGGCAGCGTGCTCTGGTGCGGTCGCTCCCAGGCCAGATGAGATGTCGTCTAGGACGCGACTTGAATGGGATGGTGTTGCGGATGTGTGGATTCAAAAAAGTGCAGGTGGTATGTACGTGTAGGAAGTAGGTATTCTAGGTACGCACGTAGGTACTATCTAGGTGGGAATACTTGTGGATGGATGGGTGTACTCCAAGTGTAACTTGGTTACGAGTAGGTGCCTGTAGGCTGTATTGTATCCCTCTGATCAATTTCCACGCGAATTATCCTACCTAGATCCTGAAACACAATGCCATATGTGCATATGAAGAAGTGATCTCGTTTGGCAATTGCGGTCCATGCGATCCAATCCGTTGCACCAACCCAAAGAGATCCTAGAACCGGGGACATGATGCAATTCCTGCAACCAGGGTCCCTCGGAACGCACTGCAGCTTACACTGAAATAGCACTAAATATGCACCTAAATTGCCGTGAAGGATGGCCCCAACCGACGATACAGTAAACCCGCAGGGCCCATACGTAACGGTTAACCGATACATTTCCTTGCTAATCCCTGCAAACCCACTTGGGTTACGACCCGACCTTCGTCATCGACCTGCGGTTTGTATTTTCCTATACTCGTACATATCGAAGAACTAGTGAAATAAGGGGATTTTGCACAGGTACTGAAAATAAAATGAAAAGAAACGAAATCTTACGTTCGGTCGACGATACTGTTTTACGTACGAATGTACAGTGTACGCAATGTAAATGGAGACATATCGAAGAACATCAAGATGCGGGGACGCCCGTTGATACGGTCACGCGCAGGGAGGAGTCCACGCAGGCAACATCACGCGCATGAAATCAAACCTCGCGCTAAGATGTGTACGGGTATCATCTCACCTATATAAGTACGTCCTCACATACACATAGGTAATTACAATATAGTAATAATATACATGACGCAGTGCTTTTCGAGTAGGTCCGTTGATAAACGCATGCCCAACAATCGGTGTGTGGGAAAATGCATGTACTACCGAAACACGTGCTGTCCGGCCCCCGGCGTGGGCTGTATTATTGAACATCTACGGCGCCATGCATCTCGGTATGGCGATCAGCTTTGCTTAACCTGATAAGCTGAGTGACATGATATCACGTATGACAGACCACAATCATCGATTCATCCAGGTTAGACATCTTGGCGATTAGGCACGTACACGTAAACCTGGCACCAGATAAGGTACCGCATGTCACAGCCCTTGGTATTGTCACATCTGTCATCTACAATGATCATAGCAGTCCCTTCCTGGTAGCTTCGGGCTGGCGGAGATATACTGGGCGGCATTGTGTATAAAACTATTTCCTGCAATCAACATGCATGCAAAGTATCGCGTCGGTAGGCTATATCGAATAGTGTGGATAGTATATGTTTGTCAGTAAAGATATATCTCGGCCACGGTCTCCCTTGACCACGCCGCCATACAGACCATGCTACTAGAGGACACCCTGACCGACTACACATCATTATAGCCTATGCAAGTCCTTGGTAGGTTTTTATCGGCCACAGCCCAACACCATGCCCTACCCGCTTCCCCCGTGAATAGACCGGCGCCATTATCATCACGACTACCGTCGCTTGTTACCTTTTCTATTTGAGCACTCCCCATGAAAGACAAAAAATGAAGGAAGCGGTCGTCGTCCTCAAACGCTAGCGAGTTGCCTGCGATACCATGACAGAGGCACGGCTCTTTAGTGAGCAGACCCCTTTTCCAGATATCGGATTGCGCGTCCTCGATTGCCTTTTGGATCTTGTCTCCAATGTCCGGGAAAAACGGCAGCAGTGTGCGTAGCGATATAACGAATCCAGGGCCGCCATGGCAGAATTGTACAAGACGGTCCGAGCCGGCCGGGAGCGATGAGGGGAAGTTCCCACTCGAGAACTGATGGCTCAGCAGTTGGAGAACCATGGGCTGAAGCCGGGAAGCTGTTGACGGCGCCGATAAGACTAGTTGAGTAATGATGCTGATCTCTCCATGAGCTGCGCCGAGATAGTGTTTTCCGTGCCAAGTCCACGGTTGCGGGGTCGCTAGTATCCTATCAACAACCGATGTGATGGTCTTGTCTAGGATCATCGCGGTGGCTGGATGGCGGTCCTTGGAGAAGACCGTCTGCCGGCAGAGCCGAAGGAAGTACAGATATCCAGCCCGACCATATAGCCACTCATTTGATCCATCATCCGCCGATGGATTCAGCTCCTTGGCAAACGAGCATAGCTGTTTTACTTGGGCCTTATCGTCCGAAAGCAGAGCGCGTAAAGTCAGATGAGCGAGCGTCTCATCGCCAATGCCGCAATGGCTCGGAGTTGGGGGTCGTTTATACGTCTGTCTTCCGAGTTCAAGGTAAGCTTGGCCCCATTCGAGAAAGGACTGCTGCTCGAACTCAAAGTCTGGATAGATTTGGGATAATTTGAAGAACAGGAAGGCGATTGACGTGGGACCGGCATAAAATCCACTGAATGACCACCTAGTGGAACAGGTATGAACTGGAGGGTGCAACTTTGTCAATCTTTTCAAACTGGCCAGGAGTTCCTTTTTCGCGTCAACCGTCTGCGGAGTAACTTGAGGGTTCTCGAAATAACGATCCGACGAAACCATCGTGTTGACGTGATCCCGGGTCTCTTGCTTGTATAGTAAGGTATCCTAGGTTCTCATTACGTTCCGCGATTTTGAGCCTTCTCAATAAGTGTCTCGATAAAATGGCACATAAAAATCAACTTGTCCTGAGGTTATCCATTATCTACCTAGGTAGCAGTCAATTTGGAGAGGCGTAGATCATAGTATTCGTACTGCTCTTGAATTAGCTTATTCGAAAGGTATTGACGTCAGGAACCGTCATTATTCTTGTGTGCATGGGAAGGTGCCGCCAGGGCCTGTTACACGCACAATACAAAGCGCCGTAGATGTACACGTATACGACAGGCAAGTTCATATTTACGGAATCACCACCACGTTTTCAACCATGATAGTAGCCATTTGGATCCAGGATTAAACGACCTGGAAGTAGGTACGTACGTTGTAGTTCAGTGGAATTATATCTTAAGACGGTATATGCTTGAGTAGGTAACTCTGGCTGGCGCATTGCATTACCAACAAATATATGCAGTTCTGGCCGCATTAAGTTGTCCAAACACCTCACTTTCTGCATGTTGTATACTTGCAAACCTGGCTTCCCAGACTTCGAAGACCGGAACCTACGAGTACTATTTCTCTAATTATTAGTCAACGCCCAAAGTAAGCGGCCTGGAAGCGGTAGCATGTAAAAAGCTACCTATTATAAGGACTCTATATAATGATTATTAGCAACTTGGTCTTGACTAGGGCTGTTCTTCCCAGACTAAATTGTTCTCTATGCCTAGCAATCGGTTCATCAGCAACATAGGGACGACGGAGCCGGAGAAAATACGAACGCCGCGAGCGGTACAACTTCCCGGCAGCACAGATACACGACCCGACTAGATGGACTCCAACACCTCCGTTATCCTCCTCACCGAATCGTCTGTTTCATTTTTCATCACTTCCCAAGTACGCCGGTCCCTGTCCTCCCCACTTGCTGCTCTGCCCTGTATCGATTTCACCTGTCGAACACTTCGCTCAAACAATCTTTCAAGCTCATCACTTTTCTTATGACAATATTCTGCCGCTTGGCGGAGCTCGTCTGTCTGGTGGTCAGACACTTTTCTAGTCAACTTGTCGACATTTCTCTCGTAGTTCTCCACGATAGCTTGTAGAGGGCCCTCCTCCGACAGCAGACGCCGAAGCACAACCTATTACTTGATTAGAATGCATTGGCCTAAATCACAAGAAGTGGCGGATGGCCCACCTCAGTCACTTTGTAGACAGATTGGAAAACAGCTGCACGATGTCCTGCAGCTCTATCCTGGCTTTGCTTTTGCTTCATCAACCGTGACTGGGATTGGGGCTCGGGTCGTTCTGATTGAGCCGGTGTCGTGTGGGCGTGCGTCTCATGTTCTGATTTTTCAGCTAGCCTTTTAATAAACTCTATAGATTTCGGATGCACGAAGCTCTCAACTTCTTTCGTAGCTATTGTCTCTTTAGGCTCCGGGCTGGATTTGGTAGGAAGTATCGATTCATCGGTGAATGGGTCGATGCTTTCGGAATGATTTCTCATCTTAGCATTGCTTCTTATTGGAGACGTACGGCGTGTCGATGTTACAGTTCCTGCATTCTGAGTGTGGGCCTGGATATGTCTCACTCCCCGAGGCTGTTCCGGTAATCGTTCACGAGTTATATCAGTGGTTGGAGCGATAGACTCATCTAGCAAAAGTCCCCGGAAAGGTTTCATAGGCGACTGGTTCGAGGACCGTTGGGTAGCACTGTTATGTTCTACTGCACCCTTTCTGTTCAGTTGATAGTGAGAGGCATTTCCGCGAAGGGAATCTTCCGTTGTGAGGGGGTTGTCTGTGGTCTCCTTTGAAGTGTCTCCTTTACGAGAAACCGATTGAAGGTTGGGCTGAAGAGTTTTGGGCACTGTACTTATGTCTGTTGCTTCCGAAGTGCTCTTCTCGCCATTGTTTCCGGATTCCTCTGTCCGTGTTGGGCTTATGAATATTGACTTTCTAAGGCTTTTTGTTTTAGTAGGTGGTTCCGCCTGGTCACCGAATAAATGCCAATCTGAACCTGACTCGGTTAGATTAGAAACCACCTTGGCCTTTCCCCTCTGTACTGGTTGGCGCTCTGTGGTAGATAATTGGGGTTCTCTTTTGGACGCGGTTTCTCCGTAAATAGGGGGTTCGTGACGTTCGATTACTTGAGGAGCTACAACGGAAGCCGTGCCGTCGTTGTGAATCTCGGTTTGGTGAGATTCGTTAGGCTGTAGCTCACCGTTATTTTGAGGGAAACCCTTGTCGGCACCCTTCAGTGCTGGGAGGTGTTGGTATCCCTTGGGCTTCTTGGGCTTCTTGGGGTTATTCTGCTCCTCGGCAATGCCAGTGTCAAAAAAGGGTTTCTTTGGCCGTCTGGGTTTGGCTGTCCTGGGCGTTCCTGGTGGGCTTGCATGTTCTATAGAATCGGGAATAATATCCGGACTTGATTTAGTCGGCGATGCCCTGGCTTTCCTACGGGGCCGATCCGCAGGGCCCAAGTTATTTGCCCCTTTCCGCGCCGGGACAGCCATTTCCTGGGTGGTGCTTCCTCTTTTTCTGGATCCAGGAAGGGATACTTTTGGCTTGTCCAAATGTTTTCCCATTGCTTTTAATGAGTTTGTGAATTTTGTACCCTTCTTGTCTGCATGCTTCTTTCCATGGCCTTTAATCTTCTGGCTTATGGAACCATCCGATTCGTCTGAGCCCGGTGGTAAATATTCGTCATCGTCGGAGATTTCATATTGGTCCGGGTCGTTTGCGTGAGGTCTTCCGGCGGAGTTAGCACCGCCAACAGTGGGCTTATCATGCTGTCCTTGGTCCCTGGCTTTTACGGTAGGAACGGACAGATCCTTTGGCAGGGAAGATGGACCAGGCGCTCTGAAAGTTTCGAAACCTAAAGGGGCAGGCTCAGGAACAATCTGGTCATCTCCATCATCGTCTCGCACCGTACTCTTGTTCGTCATGCCCCCCGGTGAGGTACTCCGGAGATACAACTGTGAAGCTGAAGATTCGGGCGAGCGAATATATACGCTTGAGGCCTGGGGGAGGTGTAGCGGCAGCGTTGGCGAACTAACTCCGGCCGAGGATGTTCCCCTGATATGTACCTGTCCTGCAGGAGTAGGCGTATCTTTACCCCGTATCCTGGGCTGTGCTCTTCATTAGTGTTTTCTCTCTCTCGTAGCGTATAACCTCGGTATGGAGATGATGTATAAGGGAGTGCATACTCACCATGACATAAGGGAACCGAAATGCCCACACTTGGGGTAAATCAGACAATGGCTACAAGTCTAGTAAGTCGGTGATGATAAAACGCCTCGCAAGGTACCGGTAACGGGGCTGTAACCACTTATGTGACGATGAGTAATAGCCTCTTTTTCAGGTCATTCCTCGGTATTATGGATACGCCCCGTCACACATACCCGGGAGGATAAGAAGCGAAGAGGAAGTTATCTCAGCCGCGGCTAGGACAGACATACGAATACGTCAATCTGGAGAAATTGGGACAGCAGAATACCCACGCCTAAGAGCTTTGGGAAGATGAAGGGCGAGGATTTACTGGGAGGGGGCACAACTCATCCAAAAGATGGACGTAACACAAACAAACGGAAAGAACTCCCTAGCAAGTAGGTACCATAGGTACCAGCACCTGCCGTTTCCTTCAAAACGTAGCAAAAC
Source organism: Poronia punctata (assembly GCA_022579005.1). Classification (NCBI taxonomy): domain Eukaryota; kingdom Fungi; phylum Ascomycota; class Sordariomycetes; order Xylariales; family Xylariaceae; genus Poronia; species Poronia punctata. The sequence goes on along the minus strand of MU401492.1, from coordinate 116,991 downwards.
GTGATTACTTTCCTACTTGTCTTGTTACATATCTCGCACTGTAGGAACACGCTGCTTTGTTAGGTGAGTAATTACCTAGTTGTACGCATACAGATTGCTGTTGGAACCTCATACAAGAGCCATTGTTCCTGACCTCGCTTTGTCCGTTGCAGACTTGTAGAGGTACAATACTATTGTGCATGAATAGCGTGGCGATAATGAAAGAAAATGATCAAAATATAGAAATTGTTTAACAACTTACTAGATGTTCATGTTTACGTTGAAGTGTATATATAATGGCTTAATCTCAAGCGGCTACGAATTCCTGCCTATAGTGTGTCATAGTCACCAGAACAACTTCACCCTGATCCGAACTCGAGCTCTTGCGATAACGAACTTGCCATCTGCGACCATCAACTCACAATACGCACATTTCACCCGTTTTTAATTTTTGCATCCCGCAACCATGTGCAAATCAAGATCCTCCGCCTCTGTCCCCAAAAAGGCTGCGTCATCGGCCCTGTCGGATTCTGGCAATCTCGCTATCGGTGTAAGTATGGCCATATTTGCGGTTTTCATTTTGCTCGCTTGGGCGTACATGTATTACCAAATCCGTCGTAAGAGTAAAAAGACTCTTGACCTGGAGACGGGTATGCGTGCCAGAAACAATCACAACTCTGCTAACCCTTCTTCTAACCGGGCTAGCGCGGCGGTATCCGCGAGTGACGTCCCCTCGGAGTTCTACGCCGACGAAAGACCCTTGGGTTATGCTCTGACTCGTAGCATCTGTGGATTCTTCAAAAAGACCAAGCCTACTTCGGGAGGCATGACCTCCCAGATTCGGGAGGATCCAGTCCCCCTACAACCTACACGCCCTGCACCCGTAGCCCCTGGGCCTAGACATTCTTCAACGGCGTCATCCTCCAGAGCGGAGTTCTCGAAATCATCATCTTCGAAGTATTCGTCTTCGAAGGGATCCCCATCGAAATCATCATCTTCGAAGTATTCGTCTTCAAAGGGGTCCCCATCGAAATCATCATCTTCGAAGTATTCCTCCTCGAAAGGATCCTCATCAAAGGGATCACCATCAAAGGGGTCTTCATCGAAAGCTTCACAGAGGAATGGTTCTACCTCCAGTAAACGCCCTGAAAACGCTGCTCCAAAGAGCCCTTAGGAGAGCTGACCGCCTTGTGTCGGGAAATACCAAGCTAGTTATGCTAATCCCGTGTTAGTATCTCCTGGTAAAAATCATCTGCTCCATTCGTGTCAACAGGGTCTCCCCCGGCGGTCTATATCTCATATTCGATGAGGCCTACAAGATACGGCAAAAGAAAAAGGTCTTGGCAACGAGTATTTTCTGTTTACTGCATCTCTTTGGAGATCTGGGTAGTTACCTCGTTTCAACTAAAGAATAGTTAGTATCTACTAAATGTGCATGGTGAGGTTGAGTTAGTCTAGCTATAGCTGAATATGTTTATCTTTAAATTACCCCAACCTTGCCGTCCCAGATGAGTGAGTTGTATAATTTGGGTTTGTAGCCCGACAGTACTGTAAACTAGACATATACTACCTAATCGCGCACAGGATATTGTATCTTGTGTCATATGGTATAGTGACAGCGGTGGACTACAGAAATTACTAGTTTGGCATGTTGTCGAGATGGCTCTACCGACCTACGCGTCCAGTATCGGATGGACTTTAGGACTTTAGTATCCGATTTTCTTATCAAGAATCCTGACGGGCCTAGTTAGCCATGCGCTTGCTTCGTATGCATGTCTTGCCGCCACCAGCGTGCCCACGAGAACGGCTTCACTTCAGATAAATCAAGTGCGAGCCCTCAGACGGAGGGCTACGGGCATTTCCATTCTGGTAGCCGCTTGGAATCTTTGTAGGAGGCTAGAAGTAGCTATCGGCGAAGGACCCGCCACCACGGAAGCTTCCGGGAAATGCATTCATGCATGTCTGTGGCTCTTTGTCGTAGATACTAGAGGGGCCGGACGCGCCCTTCCTCTAATGAACTCGTGTTTAGGCCTTGCGTGTGCTTGAAGTCGTATTTGTTACGGATGAGTTATACATAGGTAGGTAGCTGATATAGATATAAAGTTTATCATGGTGGGCCGGAGACACATGTGGCTCAGCCACCAGAGCTTAATAAATGCCGCTTGGAAGCGTGCCGGTCGAGTTTTACCGTTTTCCGTGCCTCTCATCGGCCCAGCTTTGTCCGTCAGGAGCGATAAGATCGTATACGGTGCCGAAGCTTAAAACTGAGCCCATGCTTTCTGCCTTTTCGACTATGTAAACAACATGTTAAGGTAGGACTTGTCTTGATTGCCTTTGGCGTGAGACCTCGTCGGCGCCGGATAGGGGGTGGGGTCGGTGGACTAGGGAGTTTTAACCACTTGTGACCCAGACAGCCCAGAGTCCCAGAGTCCGGTACCTATTCCCTTCTGTGACTGTCTGGAGTTTGAAGAGCTTATTACGATTGCATTAGCGCGGATCATGTGAGAGTCTTTATTAGTTGACTGCCGACACGACGTCAATAAGTAAAAAATGAGTGGGTGCCTGAGTTGATTGTGTGTTAAGGTTAATAACTGATTCAGCGCTCTACGAGCTACGATACTCATTCGCGTTTATGCGACCGGAATTGACGAGTGCGCATGTAGTCACAGATGAATGAGTGTACATGCTATTTCAGAGAAAAACACGAGTATATATACTCGCCACTACTTTACATTACATGGAATTACCTACCAATCCCTTGTCTTTCTTGTGAATAGATGTAGTAGGTACCTTTTAAAAGCCCCACTAGGAGCCGGCGCAAATATTACCTAAATTAGATCGGGCAAGCTGGAGAGCTTCACTCGACATGGTAATCCCGTCCCTCCTGCAGGCTGGCAGGTTTCTTCTCCCGAACAGAATCGGGTACTTGTCTACATTTACTACCTCGCGTGCCTCGATAGTAACGAAACGCATGTGACACACGTACATTCAATGCTACGCTTAACATCTCACTGCTGGAACTTTGTAGATACTACAATCTGCTGAACTTCCCATTCCTACCTTCAGGCATAGGTACATAACATACGTTGAACTTGTGTACGGTGTACAGCACATTGTCCATTATCGGCATTAAAACCTGGCCAACATGTGCCATTCAACCCCGAGCCCATTGAGAGTCCGTCTATAACTGGGCAGATCCAGCTTACCCTTTTGGCTGGTTGTTTCATCGTCGATCCGCTGCTCCCGGACCTCAGCCCCAACCAACATACCTACGGGCACAGATTCGTTGGTGGCTAGCTCAAGTCAGGCACATTCGACCTATCGACGCTTCTTTTCGCCGTACTTTACCATACAAATATACCAGGTATAAGGCGGTCGGTCGGTCTAGGCGCATTAGGTTAGATTAGGTAGGCATGTAAGCCAAAGCTGTGCCACTTATCCCCGTCTAGTACCCAATAAACCCGGCGGACTTGCAACCTAACGGTATCCTGACCAGTGGTGTTCCGCCCGTGGCAACCGTCGAAGAGTGTTGAGCCTCAGTGAGTCCGAGATGGCAGCGCCGGGTGCAGCTCTTGCACCAGTTTCTACCCTCTCGCTCGACCAAACGAACGCGAGTGTCTGGGCCAATTTCAGCTCCTCTTGGACGCGATACGCCCCGTCGCTGGAAGACCTCATTCTCGCCGGTCCTCGGATGTTAACCCGCATCGGCTCCATTATCTCCTTCCCCGAAGCTATCGACAGTTTCGGCCAACGCGTTGTACCTGATCCTACCGGCTCCGACTATTTCGTAACCACCACCGCCACCGAAATGGCTGCCGACATATCGGAAGCGGTCGCCAACACGGCTAATGTTCTCGAAGAAGCCCACGACCCCGCCGCTCTAGCCTCGCGCTTCACCGTGGGGGGTGGTGCGAAGGGAATAGGAAGTGTCTTTAGCTATGCCACGAGCAAGTGGGCGCTTTGCTGTATTGCCATGGTACCTCATCCTCTGGCGCGCATGGTACATGCTACGGCCTGCTGACATCTCGGTTTACCAGGCTATCATCTTAAACCGTACACGCATATTCGCCGCATCCAGGAGAAGGCTGCGCCTTACGTGGCCAGTTCGCCTCTTCATGCGATCGATCCCGATACTTCTTTTCCTCCACCAATCGCGCCAACTCTTACAGGCCATCCAATGCCAAACCTCTCCCGACTTTTCCGAGATGCGTTGGGGCAATGCAACCAAGTCGTCACAGTTAATGTTCGCCGAACCGACCGGATATCTCCATGCCCTGAGTTCAACCCTTCTTCTTGGCGCTAGCGACTACGAAAGCTGCCGTGCCATTGATATGGTTCCCGCGAGCAGCCATGACTTCTCGAGGGAACTACGCGGCTCGCTCTCGCAGCTGTGGCCTTTGTTTGGGACTCTATGCCTCAGTCATTTCCTCGAGACCCTCTCTTGTGCTGTACAGGGACGGCCGGTAGCTGTTGAAACGGCCATGACTCTATTTGAGCACTCGTTGGCCTTTGCCGAAGCTGATGCTGCTATCGGCAATCAACTAGGATGGGGCCTCTTTTCGACTGAGAACGCAAGCAGTGTGACCTTTTCCCAGCCTTCGGGCGCTAGTATTGCCATCTCTAGATCCATGATACTGAAGAGAGTCAATACCCCGCCAGAAGTGCTCCTTGTCGCCTTTCTATCCTCGATGAGCCACATCACAAGCCATGTCCTAGGTATCTTTGGGCTCCAGAACAGATACAGGTTATTCAGCACAGGGTTCTGGGCCATGTGCTTCATGGCAAGCCTTGTTGTCGAGGCTTACAATTTCTCCCTGGACGATCCTTCCCGCATGAGTATCTTCCTGTTTCCGACGGTGTGTATCATCGGCTTTGTTCCTCACCTCATGGTCTTGACTGGTATCTTTGCCTGCTTCGGTATATATGGCTTTGCCCTGCTCTTGGCTGCCATGGATCCCCCTGAACAAGCGGCGGAAGGACGCCCACTCACATTCACAGAACGCATCCGCAATGCCCACGCGAACATGCAGGCCAACATCTCACTTGCCGATATCCGCATCTCGCGGGCTATGGACTTTTATACTGCTTTACTGCGCGTAGGTTTTGGCGTCATTACCATGGCAAGTGAGGCAGTATATCTCAACCTGGACCAAAACGTCATTGTCAAGCATAGCACGTGGCTAGAGGAGGAACGCTATCGTGAACTGGAATCTCTCCGTCTGCAGTGGGCCGGAACGAGCATAACGGGTGACTCGCAACACGAGTTGGGCGGCACAATAGGAATGATACCGGTCAAGGAAAACCAAGCGGGAGAATCAAGCGGATATGCTCGCGAACGAGCGGCGCAGAGTGTGCCAAAGTGGCGTGTCTTGGATCGTCGGTCTCGGGACGGGGTTGGAGCGGCCGAGCGGAGTTCGCGGTGGCTGCTTGCACTCGAGTTCCTCATGGCCATACATCGCTTAACGTTGAGATGGGTGGCGTTGATGATGCTCAAAGGCCTAAGGCGGATTGGCGTGACGCGTCAGCCGTGGCTCTTGGTTTATCTTGCGCGCTGGTCCCCCCGACATGACAAGAAGGAGGAGAAACAGTCGGCCGAACCACCGAAAACGCGAAGTCGAGGCGGGAGAAGCAGTAAAAACAGACAGCTCATTAACGATGAGAGCGTCGATGTTGAAGCTGAAATACGCAGGGTGCTACAACACTCGCCTGAGACGGCCAGTTTTGTGGAAGAAGACCTCGATTCCAAGCTATACAACACGTGGAAACACGGGGCGCTATGGGGTGGGGTCGATAACAGCGGCGACTGGACCCCTGATGAAGGGGATGACGAATGGGATACTACGAGTGTCGTCACCTCTTTCACCGAGGATGAAGAGACGGCGGATAGCCAGTGGGTAGATGATGAGGATGAAGGCCAATCCGAGCCGGAAGGTCAAAGGACGCCGACGCAAACCAGCTTTGGATTTTCGCGCGAATCGACGCCGCTTGACCAACCTATCGACGCCACCGATCTAGCACGACTCCTACATCCACAAAACATTCAGGAGAGGCAGGAGGCACACGCGCTCGCGGCTCATTTAAGCAGTAATCGAATTATTACCCGATCCCAGTACGCTCGTATGCAGCGTGTTCGACGAGGGAGGCTTCTCCTCTCCAGTCATCCGGCGAGTCGATCCCTTGCGCAGGGACGGATGACGGATGAGGAGGAGGTCGAGTTACTAGAACATCTCATCCTTTCAAGGCGTGAACAGACACAACGTGACGGGGCCGGAGGCGGGGAAAGTGGGGAGACAGAAACCGGCCCCCTTTGTGTGGTTTGTCAAAGCGCGCCCCGCAAGATTATTGTTTGGCCGTGCAGATGTCTGAGCTTATGCGACGAGTGCCGTGTCACGCTGGCTACGAACAATTTCGATAAATGTGTTTGTTGCCGGCGCGACGTCGTCAGCTTTAGCCGCATATACGTGCCTTGAACGAGATGTGGGCTTGATTACAGCGTACTTTTGTTTGTTTGATCGTCTATTTATGAGGGTATTTGGCATTGCAATGGATGGGGCACGCATTCTGGAAGCATAGACGTGGCTATGACCTGTAGCCGTGACATGGGCTTCGTGTATGTAGGTCTATATCCGAGTTATCCATGCATACATACACTTTTTAGAGCAAGGCGTTTTGGGGCCACATTGTTGGAACGGACTTGGTGGTTTTGTCTTTTTATGTAAATATATTATATGTTTAAAGCGGTAGCGACATACCATCTACGGGACTCTTATGTTTCCCGTAAGCGAAGCAAATATCAAGAACGAAGTCGACGCCATGGGATTGTCATTCGCGATATGATGTTGCAGACTTCAGAACTCCGGGGGACTACCTTACCTATATCAAGTCACGTTTGAGAATGTACATATCCTACTTCTATTCTGGAGTTACATATACAGCCAGCACGAAAAACCGTACCGGCTTCACACCATGTGGATATAACGTTCAAGTTACGAGTAGGCGCGCGGGTGTCTATCAGTGTTGTTGGAGCGGCATGTTTATGAGAGACTATGTTTATGAGAGACTAAACGGCAGTGAATGTAATCAGTCACTCCTATTTACTTGGAGTCAGGGACACTTTGCTATTGGGACAGAAGGCTGAGGTGATACCAAGAGTAACTGATGCCTCGTCATGTGGTTAGTTTAGTTTGTTTACCTGATATCTGACTGACTACACTTTGTTCGAATGTGCCTATTAAGAAGTGGTTTGTAGACTGACACGATATGCCATCTCGTCATGTAGACTTGTATGTACAATTTGATTATTGTATCTACGATGACTCCCTATAGTAGTGGCACTGGTGGTCCAGTTCCACCTACACTGCCAACATTGAATGTATGTATGTACGTAGCCTGTCTGTATCTACGTAGGTAGTCTATTAGGTGCTGTAGTTTGGGTCATGTACGTTCGCAGTTTGGGTACAACTCGTGGAGAAGAATTTTCTAACTGGTAAAGCACATTTTTAATTTCTCTCTGTGTGTTCCCTCCACTTCATCTACCATATACTTTTCTCTCGATACCGTCAAATAGCCTTTGCCTTTCGACAACGCTTATATCAAGACGACTGCATCTCAGAGAAGATTATACTACACTTTGTTCGTTTCACAACGTTTACTTTCCTGGTATCCTAGATATCATTAAAGACCGGCTATCCAGCCGAAATTCGACGCTCTCGCAGCTTACCTACTTGACATACCTCACCCTCCCTGGACGACGGGATAGGTATCTCTTAATAGACCGCTCGAGTCGAGTACAGTTTATCGTGCTTAGGTCCCATTTTGTTGTTCTACCATCAAAATAAGCTGTGTGTGCCACTTGCCTCCTTCCTTCGTTCCTTCCTTCCCTTTCCTTATCTAAGGTCGGTGTGGTGTACTAACAGATGTATGTACGAAGGTACCCCCTACATACCTAACCCCCTATCAGCCTCACCGAGACCATTGAGTCTATTGACTGTAAGTAATGATATCTACATACATCTTGCACACATACAGTGGAAAAGAAAAGCTTTTCTACATACATACCCCGCCGCAGATGCACACAACTTTTAGAAAACTTACAAAATATTCTTCTTTGATAGGTGCCACTCCTCCTCCTCCTCCTCAACCACTCAACTCTACTCTACTCTACTCACCAACATACTTCCCACCACCATCAATCTTCTCGCCTTTGAGTGCATAACTACTACACACAAAAAGGAATCAATTCACGCATCAGGAAAGTTTATTTCCATCAGCTAAAATTACCTTGAGTGTCTTCATCCAAAAGGAATCAATTCCCACGGTTAGGAAAGTATATTTCCATCAACAAAGTTTTTACCTCGAGTGCCTCTTACACTCAATCCCTACGACAGGAAATATTATATTTCCATCCATCCATCCATTCCATCTATCAGTCACCCCAATCTCTCTACCTACTATTACGTGTGGAACCTGGTTGTTCCCACTTCTACCATGTTTAGCGATTCTCTAGACGAACTCATCAAAGACTTCCGGTCTCTTACAATTTTCTCCCCCTGTACATCCCCTTCCTCTTTTTCGTCGTGTTCGACGTGTTATACCTCGCGTTCGCTTGCTTCCCGGCTTTCATGCATTAGCCTGGGAAGCATGGAGTCGTCTCCCTTATTCACGCCTGCTTCGTCTCCCGGCAGTATGATGATGCTTGACGATGTTTCCGAGCATGGTCGCTCCGATGTCGAGAACGTGATCGAGCCGCGCAAGAGAAACAATGCCAGAACCCGTCGTGCCATATCGCCACTTAAACTAAGTGCCGCCGACGAGCCTGCGTCTGAGTATACAGACAGCGACACAGAAGAAGATGAGACCGAAGACGAGGAACGTTCCGCTCAGAGACAGAGACGTATTGAGAAGAAAAGACAACGTACTAAGGCCCGAAGAGAACGCATCAAGAGACAACAGGCACTTGCTGCCAAGAAGCGAGAGGAGGAAGAAGACGAATACAGCTCAGAGGAGGAGGAACGACGCTCCCAGAATGGAAAAGAGATTGATCATGACGTCGCCGTCAAGTCTGAATATATGGAAGAGCGCTATCAGCGTTATATGAAGACCCCTGCACCAACTTCACCCATCCGCTCTACTGAAGAGGAGCCCCTATTCCCCTCATCTCCTCTCAGCTCCATCGAGACTCCAGAGGAAGAGGTTTATACCGAACGTCAACATGCTTTGACCACACCCAGCCGCCCTACTGTGCAGAATTTCTCGTCTTCCTCAGTTCTCAGATCCATCGAGACCCCAGAGAAAGAGGAAGTCTCTAACTATCGTCAACACTCTTTGATGAAGGCACAATCCCGCCAATCATTGTCCTCTTCGCATTCATCTCCTCTCAGCTCTATCCCGACGCCACAGTCAGCTGAGCGTTACGAAAAGTTGTTTGCGTCGTCGGCATATAAATCACTAAGCGGCAATCGGACCCCTACAGCTGGTTCCAAGAGACGTCACGAGTCCGCTTTTTCCGTGGTTAGCGATCGCCCACAGTCTCCTGCTAAACGTCATCGTAGCGTCTCTCCTGAGCCCGAGGTTGAGACTGCTCTTGTTCCTGAGCGTGATGTTGAGACTGCTATTGTTCCTGAGCCCAAGGTTGAATCTGCTCCCGCTCGTGAGTCCGAGCCTGAGGTCGAGGTTGAGACTGCTCCGGCCTCTGAGCCTGAGGTTGAAGCTACTCCGACTACCGAGCCTGAGGTCGCGACTGCATCGGCACCTGAGCCTGAGGTTGAAGCTACTGTGGCTCCTGAGCTTGAGGTTGAAGCAGCTCCAGTTACTGAGCCTGAGTTTGTAGCTGCTCCCGCTCCCGAGCCTGAGCCTGAGGTTAAAGCTTCTCCCGCTCCTGAGCCTGAGCCTGAGGTTAAGGTTGAGAATGCTTCAGTGCCTGAGCCTGAGGTGGAAGCTACTGTGGCCCCTGAGCCTGAGGTTAAGGTTGAGAGTGCTTTAGCCCCTGAGTCTTCATCCATTCCTGAGGATGCATCCATTCCTGAGGATGCATCTGCCCCCGAGGCTGCACCCATCGTGGAGACTGCGACCATCACTGAGGTTGCGACCATCCCTGAAGTTGCACCTGAGCCTACACCCGTTGCCGAGGCTGCGACCATCCCTGAGGTTACGGCTACTGAGGTTACAGCTACCGAGGATACCGCCACACCTATTACCAAACTAGGTGACCTGCCAGCTGACCGCAAAAGAGACCTCGAGATGGCTTTCGAAGATGACATTTACGACTCTTTGGCAAAGCGTGTTCGCACGCTTGCTCCTGAATCTGAGCCTGAGAGCCAGATTGATGAACCTACCAGCGTTGTTGAGAGCAATGAGATTTCTGTTCCCGATACCGAGGTTGAGTGCAAGTCTCTTATTCTGTTTGATCAGACTAAGGTTAGCAGTGTTGAGGGCACTGCAGTCGCAGTTCAAACTGCCGAGATCGAAACCGAGTCTAAGAGCTTGATTGAGCAACCTAGCAGTGTTGAGAAGAACACTGCAGTTTCAGTTGTTGAAACCGAGTCTGAACCCGCTACTACCACGTTTGATCAGCCTAGCAATACTGAGAATACTGCACCTCCAGCTGTTGAGGTCGGAACTGAGCCTGCTATCACGATCGATCAACCCAGCAGCGTTGAGACCAGTTCAGTCACAGCTGCTAAGATCGAGTATAAGTCTCCTATACCGGTTTATGAGCCTAGCAGCTTTGACAACACCCCTGTCCCAGAGCTTGAGATGGGATCCGAGGTTAACACCCTAGTTGGCCAACCTAGCAGCGTTGAGATTGCTGCAGTTCCAGATAATGAGACCGGAACCAAGCATGACAAGATCTCGCTTTGCATCGACGCAGTGAGACAATCTACATTATCTGGCTCCATCAACGATGCCATTACCAAGTTTATTCGTGACGTCTTTAACGCCCCTGAATCCGCCGCCGCGAGCGCTCCCACCCTTTTCGGAGAAAAGGACATCACAAAGCTCATTGTGAACGAAGTTGCCAGAGCAATGGCCGAAATGAGAGAACCTCGTGAAGGATCAGAGACTACCGAGGACAAGTCAACTCAGACCATGCCGTCGTCTGATGCTGCTGATATCCAGACTACTACCGACGAGAAGAAGTATGCCTCGTCCGACGCCACTACCCAAACTACACCTGTCAGTGCTGAGAAGAAGAAGGAATATACTTCATCCTCGGCTACTACACAGACCGCACCCGTCAAGGATGCTATTACCCAGGCCGTAACCGTCGATGACGAGGTTACTAGCCGTAGAAAGGCCTACAGAATGGAACTCCGATCCATTCGTCGCCGCAAATCTCTTTACAAGGGAAAGTACAGTGTACTCACTGTACCTCTTAAACCAACCCGCAAACTTCGCAATTGTCTAACTAAGCCCCGCCAGCAGAAGAAGGACGATGTAGTTGTCGAGTTGGATAGTCCGAGTCCGAGTCCGACAATGGCAGAATCTAAACTGCCCGTCCCTAAAGCCGGACGCATACCGGTATCGAATACCAGACCTAGACCCGATAGTGTGAATAAAAAGTCCGAGGCACCCAAGCCTCCCCCGAAGCCGAGATCATTCGTTATGGCGAAGCGCCGCGCCTCTGAGATTTCCGGCGGTGTCACTGTCACCTCATCTGAGAAGCAGAAGCGTCGGGCTTCTGATATTACTGGCGGGGCCAGCAACCCCATTGATGCCATATTCCTCGATGACAGTGAGGACAGCGGAAGCCCAGTCGAACCCGCAGAAGAAGAGCCCTCTTCTGCCATTATTCCCCAACACGGCTCAGCAAGTGCAGTCATCCCCACAGAGCCTCACCATGTAAGATCCGAGCCAGAACACCCCTCATTCTACAATTGTGCTCACTATTACCCTCTCCTCCGCTTCCAAGACGTCTACAAAAACGTCAACCAATACCCCAGCCCAAACACCGGGCTTCGTCTTAAATTAGACCTCTATCTCCACGACAGCGGAATCAAACAACCCACCCCCTCCGGCCTCGAACAAGAAATCGACACCATCCTCCGAACGACCCAATACGGATACCCAACCCTCCCCCTCGACGAATCCCAACAACCAATCACCGACACGGTCGAGTTATACAGGGGCTTCCCCCTAATCGAAGACATCGAATTCGCCGCTCTAGGAAACCACGGCACACCCTCGGGAGACTGCTACTGGCGAGCTCTATCCCAACATCTCCAAGGAACGAGCGAACGCTGGGCCTTGGTCAAAGCCGAACATTTATCCTATCTCTACCACGTCCTTCGGGACCCGAAACATCCCCGGTACGAGCTATACAACAACTCTCTCAACACGAAATTCTACATAAGCAGCGGCAGCAACCAAGGCCAAGGCGCCTTCAAAGCCAACATCTGGCAACTCCTGCACATGCCTCATTCCTGGACCCCGGCCGCAATGCAACAAGTCAGCGCGGATCTGTACAACATCCACCTCATCACCTTTTCCATTTCCGATTCCTCCGATTCCCCCGAGACCTGCGAAGAAGTCAGTGTCCGCGGGGCCTATAACAGCCGACACGTCTTCCTGCTCTACAAAGACCGGCATTTCCAACCCCTGATCCCGAATGAACATCTGAGTTGGGAGTTTCGATATCCGCGCTTGAGCGCGAGTGATACGGCCAGATACCGTAATGCGCCAAAGGCGGATAACGAGGAGAAGACGGGCTTGGGTCATCCGTGGAGAAATGATTGGACCGGCGAGGTCCCGCCGCCCGTGCCGAGGAATTATGGCTGTGATTTGTCGAGGTTGAGTGAGATGGTTGCTGGGCTTACACAGCAGCAACAACAGCAGCAACAGTAGTAGGTTGAGGACCTATAGAAGAAGAAGAAGGAATGAACGGATCGATGAGAGAAAAAAAATGAAAAAAAAGGAGAGAGGGAGGAAACGTTTTTTTCTTGTCTGGTTGGAGTTGGACTTGGAGTTGGGAGGACTCCTGCGATGAGAACAAGACATGATTGTTTGTTTGTTTGATTGATTGATTGATTGGTCCGAAAGAACGGACAAGGAAAGCAAAGGCGTTGGTCTCGCTCGGTGAGAGTGCGCGCGATACGATACCCCCCCCTAGTAAACAGCCCAGCTGGCCTGGCTGTCTTTTACTTATTTGCGCACGACATGGTCGACGAAGGAACCGGAGTTTGGTGGATATCTTGTGCTGCAATTTGCTATACTCTCTGTTCATGTCCCATGAGGAAGGAGGTCTGGGATTTGAGGAGAGGAATGGATACGTTGTTTAGATTTGGTCCCCCCCCGTTTTGTCTTTTGACATCAGAGAGAGAGAGAGGGGACTGAATAGGTTGGTGCATACAACGGGATCGTATGGTATATAACATAACAGGCAGACGGATGAACTGTCTCTTTTCTGATAAAGTTGGCAGATCAAGTCTTGCATTTACTGTATGTAATGTTGGAAACACTGGCTTCGGCTTGGTTTTCAACTGATGGATATACCAAAATCAGACATCTCCTCGTCAACATCGTAATGCTTACCCAGTGACACTCCGAAAGATCGTGGACAAAGACGCAAATAGGCAAGTAAGGTGACTTCCAATCGAATGAAATTAATTTGAATGAATATATATCGGCTTCGTCTGATACCCATATGGTTATTCTATTATATAAAAGATAAATCCTAAACTAATTCAAAGTCGAACCGTTTCAGTCAAAACCACGAGTTAATATCAAAGCCATGAGTGAAAAAACCTTTTTTCTCTCAATTGTTTCAATGTCCGATAATTTCTCTTGCCATTCTCCCATCGTCTCCGAAGAGACGCGATCGCATCATGTGATCTGGAAGCCTGGCCTTCTAGAATCGTACAAGAGAAAAAAAGTTCAAATCTCCCTTCCCGAAAGAAGGGAAACCGAACATTTTCCCTCTTGGGGGTCTGCTCTGCCAACGTTCCGTTCAGGACTGATCCTAGAGGGATATTCAGCCCTGGCTATCCGAGGATAGCACCGCTGGGTATGTATGTATGTAGGTAGGGTAGGGTAGGGTGATATGCTATCAGAAGGAGAGTCTGATAAACAGTGGGATGTATAGACCCAAGATTCGGTTTCACTTATCCGTCCATGAGTTCGGAGGATCGACATGTCACAGGGGGACTCAGCTCCAAGTGGAAAAACACGACAGCCCATCATAAAACATACCTCTGTTTGGGGGTTTGGTATCTGATTGTAAGCAAGGCCCCCTTCTCTAAAACCCGCATCTTTCGCACGCTGCGCCCAAGCAGCGAGCTTTTTGCCATAAACCATCGCACCCAGTTCCCAAAACGCCGTGCTAATAGAAACCTGCCGGGAACCCATGCCAATACCTCGTAACTCGTAATGTACAACAAAAAATGCTGACACAGCCAGTCCCATGTCCCCACTCGTATCAAGAGATAAAAGACTTTTGAAAGAGACGGCTTAATCTAGCATATGTTGAAACAGAGGCGAGATGGACTCGCCGTAGTGGTTGCGCCGAATTGCTTCCGACAGCAGGAAGGACAGGTCCAATATTATCAGTTTGCTGCAGTTCTTAGCCCGGCGCTCTTCGATCGGGAAGCTGTTAGTCACGATGATCTGGTCGATGCAGTCACAGGCTTGCAACTGCTCCAGACAGTCGGCTCCGAAGACGCCATGCGTGGCCATGCAGTACACCTTTTTGGCCCCACCTCTCTTAACCACCGTCTCGGCCGCGGCAATCCAAGATCCGGCCTTGTCGATCATGTCGTCGACAATCAGGACAGGGCGGTCTTTGACGTTGCCCACCAATGTGATCATATGTTCAACCTTGGGATCCTGCAGTTTCTCCTCTTCTTCGTCCGACGAATCTCCGGCTTCGCCCGAGCCGCCTAAGGCATGGGGTTCAGGTACGAAGAAGGACGATGCTCGGGAGAAAGCCATCGGGTCCTCTTCCCCACCTTGATACGACTGACTACCGTCGACGTCCGATTGAGGCGGCGAGACGAAGTCGTCGGGTACGACATGACCTTGAACGATACGCACATGGGTAACTTCTTGGGCGCGCACGTCTGTGTATTCCAGTGCCTCTTCCTGCTCCTCCTGGGCACGGTCCTCCTCGATAGGCGAGGTCTGCGAAGAGGCGTGAAACCCACGAGCCTGCGTCCGAGGTGCATTGTTCGTGCGGCTCGACGAAATGGGCACGCGTTTAGGAGAACCCTGAGGATCCGTCATGACCCGAGATGAATGCACCGAATCACAGTCGCGATCTTCCGAGTTTACCGTGTTAGTTCGATGGACGCCATTAACAAAGGTCCGCTCGTGGTCCCAACCGTCGAACTGTCTCATAATCATGCTTGCCGTCATGGTCATATTGGTTGCCCTCCTACGGTCCGTAGTAACCAAACCGAAATTAAGCTTCAGAGCGTCAGCCAATGAGGTGACTCGTTTGGTACCGCCCGCATTCTTGGAGACGACGACGGCCTCTTTCCAGTTGGGAACGTTGAGTCGAACCCAGCGGGCAATCAGGGGTTCTGCGTGAAGGTTGTCGACAGGACACTTGAAAAAGCCTTGCATCTGCGAGGCATGCAGATCAACAGTAACGACGTGCTTAACGCCAGCGACGTGCAGCAGATTAGCGAGCATACGGGCAGTAATCGCGCCTCGATGCGACTTCTTCTTAGATTGTCGGCTATATGGGAAGTAGGGTAAAACGGCTGAAGACATTCGAGCCGTCATGTCAGTTGTCTGGTGCGGTCGCGGCCTGTGGGGGGGTTGGCAGCGAAGGAGAAAAGGCAAACGGGCTTACCAGTGACTTTATTAGCCGAGCCGCCTTTGCAGGCCGAGATCATGATAAGCAGCTCCATGATGGTATCATTGATCTTCGGACTTCCGGATTGGACGATGAAAACATCCTTATCACGGACGCTGGTCAGGATGCGAACACTAGTTTCGCCCTTTGCGAATGGAGATGTCAGTCAGACTGGCAGTTCGAAGCGAGTTCTGAGAAACGCAAAACGCTCCCAAACAAACCAACGACGCGAGACTGGGAATGGAAGAACCACAAGCACAAGCGTAAGCACACAACTAGGCTGTAGGACGCACATTTGAGAATTGAGACAGTTCAGCGTCGGCTGGAATCATTCCTAGGTTCTCGCATATCTTGCCTGTCAAGGCGGGACACGAGGTGCCCGAAAATACCAGTGTGCCTCTCATCTTCGCGTGGAGAAGAGTAGAAAAGTTGACGAAGAGAAGGGAAGTTTTGGAGGGAAAGAAGTTTTTTGAAGTGGGTGCTAGCGCGGGCGCGAGCGCGGAAAAGTGAGGGACGGAGCTAGGCTTGGTAAAGACAGATGGGGTAATCTAGGGGAAAGCCGGCCGTTATGATTGGCAGCAGCTATTCTTCAGGGTCTCCCTGGGCTGCCTGGGCTAGCTAGCAGCGGCCTGAACGCATGACTGTGTCGGAAGGTTACCCGGTAGCGGTGTGTGAAATGTAGGGTACTTGTATACTGGTACCTGAAAGAAAACTTTGGCGTTCAAACCGGTATCTAAAGTATCTACTCGTACACATTGATGGGCACATTTTGAAGCGATATAAAGGAGATATTTCCCTGCATTTATTTATTGTCAAGTCTGCTGATCGTACAAATTATTCCGCTACCAAACATTCCTTTTCGTTGAAATTTGGGTTCGATTTTGCCTAGCTAGCGAAAGAAATGTGGCTGCAGTGTTTTATGTTCATGTTAGGTACTACTCACTAAAGTAGCTTGCCCTATCGGAGGTGACTCCTACGTCCTCTAACGTCCCCAGGAAAGACCTACCGAGTCCTGGTAATGGTTCCCCGAGCAATCACAATATTGTAAGAAATGGGAATCCGAGGCCTGCGGCCAGCGTTGCGCCAATATGGAACTCCCGACTCACTCAGTGGCGAGACTGCTGTCATCGATGGTCCAGCGCTTGTTTACCGAATAATAGACGGGTGCATTTTTCAAAGGCAGCCTGCTGACAGTTTCGTCTGTCACCCCTCATATTCCACCCTCGGCCGTTTGGTCATAGGATGGCTCGACAAGCTTCGGGAACATGATGTGAATATGTGAGAAGCGACCAGCTCGCAATCCAAGTTTCTTTTTGGCTTTGGGTTGCTCCTGTCCCGTCTCCGCGGAACGGAACTGACTTGGATGTCTATTCATGCAGGCGCAAAATATATTTCGATGGCTATCTACCCACCAGCAAGTGGGAGGTCAGATTACAGCGTTTACTGGCACAGTCCAAACAGATGAAGGGTCTAGTAGACTCTTATCCAGGCGGCTCGTCCAAAACACCGCAAAATGTCTTCCTAGATGTGAAGCCCGACTTCTCCTTAACTCAAGTACACTATGAGTTCAAAGCACCACCGAAACCTCCGTTTCTTATCCCGGCCGTGTTAGAAATTCTCCGGGCCGACGATGTCTGGGGACCTTTAGTGGAGGTAGTACCGGGCGAAGCAGACATGTATTGCGCCCAAGATGTCCGGCTAAATGGGGGAATCGTTCTAACAAGCGATTCGGACTTGCTCATCACCGATGTTGGTCTTGATGGCAAGGTGTCTTTCTTTGACGATATAACCGTAACCGGCCAGTTGCCAGCCCCCCTGACACTCACAACCGACAGTTTCTCATTACGTGTTATGAACGACCACTTTGACCTCAATGCGGTAGGCGGCTTGCCTCGGGTAGCCTTTGAGACGCAAAAGTCGGACATCAGGTTTCCAGAAGCTTTGGCACATGTGAAGACGGTCGAGCTAAGTGGGCCACAACAATCGGAATTTCAAACGTTCTTGGAGGAATACACATTCAGAGAGCGCCTCCCAAAGGACCATGTTGCGCGAGACATACTCTCGGACCTCGATGCTAGAATATCCGAGTTCGTTGTTCATTCCCTCTTGACAGATAGCAGTGTTGATGGAATCGACGATTTTCGAGGTCCGGATTCTATGGCCATGTTTCTGCCCATCATGATCGAGGTTAGATCCTATCTCTCTCCTATTAAATCTCATCTTGCTCGCTTTCAGATGTCTCTCGAAATCTCCAGCGCCCTCGATTAGAACTTTTATCCTGTAACGATGGCTGACGCTGACGAACGGCTGGATAACCGAGTAGAACCGCGCAAGAAAAAGTGTATGGTCTATGAGTACGGAAATGCGTCGGTTGGCATATGGGATCACACAACGTTTCTCACATCACAAGTCGCCGACGGTTGTGGAATACCGCTTGCTTGATGCCTCCAATCCACGGGAAGGTAGACGAGTCGACGTGCCGAAGTCAAAGGAAGTGCTCGAGCAATGCCGGCAACTCGTCGATACATTCAGGCAAATACGCGAGCAGGTTCCCGACGCCGAAGTGCATTGGCTGGCGTTTGCCATCTACGAAGATATCCTATGGTCGACTACGGAACAACGGATTCCCTTGTCTGTTTTGCTTGCTAATGTAGCAGGCGGTTCCCCGATCAAGGGCAGGTACCCTTGGGACATGATACATTTCGCTTCGCAGGTGCAGGCTTCGTTTTACTCTCTGAGAATGGCAAAGCAGTTTTTACACGTTGCCGCGCATCTCTGCGACACATTGCCTGCTTCGATGCGAGAACTAAGGGACTGGCTCGATCCTCTTCCTCCCATCGCTGAATGGCCGGACATAGACGACATCGCACGTGTCTTGGCCACTGCCCAGGACAGTGGTCTAATAACGACAGTGGTAGAAATACTTGGTTGCCCTCCAATTGAGCTTCCACGCAACTCGTTGCCAGGGGCTAAATCAAAGAAGCGGAGTAAAAGGAAGTCGAGTCCCAATCTTCCGTCAGCTCAAGCGGTTGATAATAAACGACCGACGCCTGCTTATAACCGGTTCGCTGCCTTGGATTCCCTAAACTAGACCTCAGTTCAGACGATGAATAAATTATCTATAATATAGTTCGGCACATGGTGTGTCAGCTGAAGGCTAAGAGGTTATGCCATGCCCATACCTAAGTGACTAAGTCTGTCTAACCAGCAATGGCATCTCGGGGAAGGCAAGGGGTTGAATCCTTCCTTACTAACTAGTCGTAAATCTGATTTGCGCTGAATAATCAATCGTACTTGGCTCACACATGAAAACAAACATCTTCATCATTTACGTGATTTCAACTTTTTACTTTACAACTTGAAATCTCATCGCATTTACATACCACCACAAGCTCGTACTTTCAAAACAGTACCTATCTATCTATCCATCTATCTAAATCTACCAGGAACCTTTTCTTTCCAAAATGGCACCCAACACCGCATCCCTCCTCCCTCTCCTCCCACGAATCTTTTTCGTGTACATCGAGCCTATCCTAATGTAAGCCAACCGCCACGTATTTCTCTATTTTTTCGCTCCTCCAAGCTCTAATAACCGGATAACTTCACAGATCAGGAGGGATATCAATGCAACTCTCCCCAACCAACACCCTCCCCGCAGGCGCAAGCATAGTACAAACCGCCCAAGCGGGGATATCATCAAGCTATCTCCTATCCATGATGCTCTACGGCCTCATCATCCTCCTCGCCACGCCGCCGAATAAGACTCTACTCAAACTGCATATTGGGGTCTTGATTCTTGCCGATTTCGCTCATTGGGCTGCGCTGTTCTCTACCATGGCGGCGGCCGATTCGCGGGGTGTAAGTTTTCTCTCTCTCCCTCCCTTTTGTTTATCTTTTTTTTGGGGGGTTTTTTTTTTTGGACTGATGTGTTAACGTGGTGGTGGTCAAAAAAGTGGGCTGGGGTCCTAGATACGAAATCCTGGGATCAGGAGATTTGGGGTCTTGTCTTTGCGCCTTTTGCTACGTTCTTGATCAAGGTCGGTACACTGGCTGGGGTTTTTGGCAGGATTAAGGGATAGATTATCGATCGATCTATGATGAGAAAGGGGGGGGGATGAGGTAGTGGCTTTGTTTGAGCAGTATCTTACTTGTGAAGATAGATATATCTTTCTGGTCGTTGCGAGGCCAAACGCGACCCTTACGGGACAGCTTCGATTTTGAAGAGAGGATAAGAACCAAGGGAGTGTTTTGTTCAAAGTGCATCGTATTCTTCTTTCAACCACTTCAGAGATTACCTAGGCTAGTTACAAGAATCCAACGTCAAGTAACATGATCTAGGCCAACCCTGGTGGTTTACAACCTTTCTTTTCCTGTGCCGCACCCCCCTCCATTTCCTACCCCCTTAATTTTTACTTCTTCTTGAAAACATCGCTTTTCGGACACCATAAAAACATGAACCTATTCGTACATCATCCGTGATTGACACATAAAGAACATACAGTGTCGTAGGTGAGTTGGCGAGCACGGGTTTACCCTGCTGCCTACCTACATACGTGTAACCGACAGGTGATCCATGACAAAACCAGCGCGAGGGACCCATCGTAAGAAGGGAAAAAGAAAGCTCGTCATCCCGTCCCATGTATCTCATCTAACAAAGCTAAAAACTGGGCGCGGTCGCGGTGCTCTTTTTGCAATTTGACGTCCTCCAACAAATCCTCAACAGGGCCGTTTTTATTTCCGGCAGCCTTGATGATGCGCCAGGCGCGTCGGAATTCGTCACGGATGGACACTATGCCATGGTGTGTTACCGTGCGCGCGACGTTGTGGTCGATTTCGAAAGGGTCTTCGATGGCGAAGAGGAAACGGTGGCGCACCTCCTTGACTTCCTTGTCTTTATCTTTGCCTTTTGCTGCTTGGTCGGTCGGTAAGCTCTGCGTAGTGGAAGAAGGATGTTGCTGTTGTTGGCCTTGTTGGCCTTGTAGGAGTGATGGGGACTCTGATGTTGTCATGTCGAGTTCGGCTGGTACGAGAGCGCCAGATTCGGTTTGTGATTGCTTGACTGTCTTGGCGCCCGTCCATCCCTTCTCGGCCTTGGTGAGCAGTCCGCCGTGGGTCCGCAGACTGATGACCTCCCTGCCCCAGTCGAAGCCTCGCTTCTGCGTAGTCGACATGGCGTTGGGGTGCGCATAGTATTCGAAGAAGCCGCGCAATAAAGCACCGGGGGAATCGTGATTCTGGTTCAGCTGTTTCTGCTGCGCTAGGGCCTGGATAGCTCCCTCATCTCGCCAGAAACGGATATTGTGACCTTGGTACGTCGCAATGCCCTCGAGCGCTTCGGGCCCGACGTTTGGTGGGTCGGGCGGCGCCAACTGTTGGAGGTTCGGACAGACGAACGGCTCCACGACATTGACAAGATAATGCAACACCATCAGGACATAGCCGTAACTGCTTAGTGTCCCCCGGTATGGTGTGTTGATGTCTCGGACCTTGGCCCAGTGCTTCACAAACAGAACTAGAGGCCGCACTCGGGGATCGGTATACGAGTAGCATCGTAGGAGCATCGTGTTCTGTAGCGCCAAGTATGCCGAGAAGTTGATATCGCACTGGACGCCGACTCCTCGCTTGGGAAATTCTAGGCTGTCGCTATACTTGTCTTTCGGCTTGTTCGCGCCGAATGTCCCCGGGTCTGGGAGGATTCTCGTCATTTCGAGCAACCCGAGTTCATCTCTCATAATCGGGACCGAATATCCAGCATTTTGTGACAGGGGGTCGCGGCGAAGAATAGATATGTAACTCTGCAGAGCTGGAACATGCTCCGGACTGTAATGCCCTTGTTCTATCGCTCTCTCATAGCTTTCGGCCAGGTGAAGCGCTTTATGCATCTTAGACAAGGTCTCAAGTGTTTGTACCCCAGTTGAAGCTGCAAAGTCACGCACTCGTGTCTTGATAGTCTCGCCACGGATTCCGTCGATGTAATGTTGCATGACATAAGCGTGGATTTTGTGTGGCGGGGTGGATTTTGATAAAGCGGTTGCAATGGCAACTGTCCGTGCATAGTACTGTGCGGGCGGTTCATATTGATCCTGTTCAAGCTGCACAACTTGGATGAAGGGGATCTGGGAAAGTTGACCGAGCGCTTGTTGCATCGCTTTATTCAACCATATCGGATTGGAACCAAAGTTCTTGGTGTACAGCAACTGCTTCCACTGCTGGATAAGACGCTCGTAGCCCTGCTCCATCTGCGCATCGTCGCAAGGCAAGGCCTTCTGCTCCCAGCAAAGAATAAGCCTCTCGCCTTCTACCATTGTGTTGACGCCCGAGAGCGACCGATGATTCACCCAGCCAGCCTCCTCTCCAATATGGAACGATGGGTACGCCATGATACGATTCTTGATCACCGTGTCACATAGGCCAAGAATGTAGGTTCTAGCCACCTTGTCTAGTAGAATGAAGTCGGCCTCGGAAAGATCATGACAGTTGGAGTGGGTGACGTCACGACCCCCTAGGCGATGTAGCAGTCGTTTTGCTTTGGCATAATAATTATCTAGCGTCTGGTTCGGCGTCTGCCTGAGCGACCACGGTAATTCATCTTCAGGCGATTTGGTCGTCTCGACGCTTGCTGCCGGTTGTGAACTGTCATGACCCGCAGCAGGTCGCGCCTTGTCGGCTCCAACGCTGACCTTGGCGCCCGTCTTGGCCGGGGACTCGACCTCGTCGAACCCGTCAGGATCGTTGTGTGCATCTTCGTCTTCGTTGTACTCATCCCGATCGAGCCCGCTTTCCCATTTTCTTCGAGACTCGAGTAAGCTCTGCCGAAGCATGGCATCGGGCTTTTCGCAAAGCTTGATGATCGGGATCCGCGTCTGTGTGAGCAGTCGGGCGCCGAATCCGGCTGAAAGAAGAGCCCCCTCGATGAGACGCGGTATGGGCGACTGAGGTGACCCGGGGGATAACTGCGACATTGGCGATAGGAGGCCAAGGTCCATATCGGCTGCTTTGGTAGCAAACCCCGAAGCCAGACTACCGAAGCATTTCAGCTCCACCGTCATGGGGTGGAAGTTGTGGGCGCCGTTGACCTCGTACTCGTAACGACTGACAACATCTCGACAGATGGCTTCGACGCACTGTCTAAAGTTCTCTTTCTCGGCAATCTCGCCCGGTTCGATTTCAGCCCCCACAAGTATATCATAACAGAATGCGTCAAGAAAGTCCGACATATTTGCTAGTTGGTCGGGTCTGAAGCCTCCCTGCCGGTGTCCACCGGGGCCATGCAGCGTTGAACGTGCTTGGTACGGCTCATAATTAGCAGATGGGCCACCAAACATCCCACTACTCACTCCAGAACGGCCATAGGGTTCGGGACGAGCTGGGCGGCCATCATGGGACTGCTGCCCTGTAGGCGGATTCACAAAGGGCTGACCATGGCCCCGACGTGATTGCCCATGAGCGTGACCGTCCTGGTAAGGCTTTTGGTAGGTGGGAGGATACTGGCTCTGTCGTCCTCCCCGGTGGACATCATCTGGGCTGTTCTGATACGGACGCCGTGCGTTATTTGTGGGGATAGGGTGGACCTGCCTAGGATCGATGGAAATCGACATCTCGGCATTCATTTGGCGACGTTGCGCCTGGTTGGGACGCTTTTTAGCGACCTTTGAGGTCGTCTTGTTAGACGTGCCGGGCTTGGCCTGTCCGTTGTATCCCTCTTCAGGTGGAGAAGTAGGAGGCGCCTGGTCCGATACTGCTCCTGGTTCGGCATTGGTAAGGATAAGGCCTCGAAGACGGTCCTCAAGGACCGCTTCGTTTGCATGGAGCGCCGGCATGGTTGTGGTTAAAGCTCGAACAGACTCAGCCGCGTCTTGCCCCCGTCCGGCTCTAGAGGGGGCCTGAAGACAAGCCACGCCTGAATATGTGCGACGATAGGACCCAGCTTTACTGTGAAGACAAATATCTTGGGTCCTCAGGTACATAGATGTGCATTTATGCGCAGCCCCAGGCAGCCTAGTCATAGACTCTAACTTGACCTTAGACAACAGTCTGTGTATAATAGAGCTTGGAGTGTCAGATCCAGACGTTACCTGATGAGGTAAGCCTTACCACGATCAAAAATTACACTGTGATTGGTTGGAGAGGAGCAAAAACAGAATCCGGCAGGAAACATAACCTCGCGCTAGTAAAATGGGTGGAGCCCTTCCCGGCATAGGTACCTACATGTATTCACTACTATACCACCACACATTTATGAGCTCCTACGTGCATATGAGGTCCTTGTTCTTGAGATTACTAAAGCACATAGAACCTACTTACTTTATTGTTGGAGTTCCTTCCATGCTCATTGACCTGTTGACCACATCGATCTAGCTCCGTAGATATCTCCGCGTAACGGAGATAGGGGATAGGACATCACACGCAGATGGATACGTATTCGGTACGTATCCCTTACGTAGAGGGTACGCGTCCCTTACGCCTTAGATACGCCATGTGATCGTATCGCCGATGTATCCTGTACTTTGCTAGCTATACAGACCTGACTTAGGTACGCCCTCATGGCTACATACCTTTCACTCTTTTAATCAATCAAGTTAACATAGTACTATTAAGTAACGTGTTGTGATCACAATATCGCCATACCAACACTTATCGTACATACAGCCCATTATAGGTACGTAATTGTATAGATATTACGTATCCAACGTTTGGACCCATTTATTTTATGGGCCTGACCACTGTGACCACTCTATCGGCACGCTTTTAAACTTGTTGTCGTAGGCTGTATCTAGCCAATTGCCTTTCTCATTGCCTTCTCATTGCTTGCATCTGCTGCTTCACTCATCCTGCTTCACTTGTCTTTGTTCGCATTCTATCATATCAAGGCTCACCCCGATCTTGCCGCCTTCAGCTTTTCGAGCAGAGGAAACATAATCCATCCAAGTTGCCAAGATTTGATGACCTTCCTCCCCTACCCGATATCCTATTGGTATTCACTCTTCATTACCCGATAGACGATATTGACTGGACCACAACGCGCACGTTGGCCGACTCGGCTGCGCCCCCCGACTAAATTGAAACATAACGATAGACACAAAGACTAGTCTTCTTTGCCTGGCTGAACGCAGGAGTTATTGTCCTCCCCTCCTTATGCCCGCTTGCGTTTAATAAAGCCTCGAAAGCGTGCCCAAGAGCGGTCAATACCCGAGACGCATTTGCGACCACTGGCAGCGAGCCTCCGCCTACCATGAGCGCATCACCGTCTGGCGGCCCGCTTGGGCAGAAGCCCACTCCGCCACCTGGAGCACCTCCGTTGCGACGCCCGCGTAATACTGCCAACCCAATGGTACCCAGAAAGAAGCCTGTTGCTCGACCGGTTCCTCCCAAACCGACAGTGGCCCCGAAAGACGCCAACACCAACAGACCGCTTGGAAAGTCCAAGCCCCCTGTTCCATCTGGAAATTCGGCACCGCGATTTGATAACCTGCGAGCTAAGAATGACGGGTGGTCAAAGCCCCTGCCCCCAGGAGGCCAGGAGTTCCCGTTGTTTGTCACCAAGAAGGCACTCAAGGAAGGCCTTCGCTACCATGTCATGCGTTTCGCCCCTCAAAATCGAGGCGTCAGACAAAACTCGATCGATCCATCAAACCAGGAACAGTTTCCTCGCCCCGTGACTTTGCAGCGGCGTGATCCCAGACAGCCACCTCCAGGCCGCGAGGTAAAGGAAGAGGTTGTCGAGCCACCCCCAGTTGACACTGAAGAAGCCGAGCGGTTGGCACAGGTAAAAGCCCAACGAGACGCTCAGAAAGCATTGGACGACGCACAGAAAGCACCCGTTCTCAAGGAGATGGAACGCAAGCGGCTACAACAAAAGAACAAGGAGGAAAGGAAGACGGCCACGCAGGTCCACTATCAGCCACGCACCGAGAAGCAAAAGAAAGAGGCGGAGATCAGGTATGAGGAAGCACTGCCATGGCACGTCGAAGACGCAGACGCAAGACATACCTGGGTCGGACAGTACGAGGCTCCTTTGTCCAATGCCAAGATCGCATTGGTCCCCTATCCGGAGACCGGCGGCTATCGCGTCTTGCCTTTGGAGAAATGGTACAAGTTTGCCCCCAGAAGAGGCGCGTTCCAGCACCTATCCATCGAAGATGCCGAGAAGATCATGGGCAAGAAGGCGGCCCCCACGCGTTGGGCTATCAGAGACTCTGACCGGAACAAGGCCGCCAATGCTCGAGAGGAGTCTCGCAGAATCATGTATGGCCCGACCGCGGTGAAACAAGAGAGCTCTACCTTTGCGCAAGCCTCGCGGCGGGAAAAGATGGAGCACGACGATATTGACATGTCGGGCGACGAATTCCAGGACGACGACGAGACGGCCGGCTTCGAGCCTGACAAGGACGAAGACACAAAGGAGTCCAAGGACAGAGTGCGCCGTGAAATGCTGGCGGCCAACCTCTTTGGCGACGCAGATGAGAAAGAAGTCGAGAAGGAGGAGCTCGAATTGAAAAAGGAGGAGGAAGCTAAGAAGCTGCTTGGTAAGGACCTCAAAAAGGCCTTGCGGAAACGTGACAAGCAGTTTCAGTACGACAGTGATTCCTCCAGCCGGGATCCCTTCGCCTCGTCTTCGGTAAGTCATGTTGTGTGTCGTTTTTCCTTGCCCAGGTGTCACTAACATTGAGATCAGAGCGAATCCGAGACGGATTCAGAGAAAGAGGACGAGGACAAGGATAAAAAGGAAGACAAGGATAAGGACAAGCTCGGTGGCCCATCTGCCAAGGGCGGAAGTACGCCACAAGGCAAAAAGACGGCGGCCGCTGAGGCTGCAAAGAAGGGCAAATCGCTCAAACGTCCAGGTTCTCCGTTGGGCTCGGATTCGAGCGGCACCGAGTCCACGCGGAATAAGAAGAAAAAGAAGCTGGGACCCACAAGCTCAGGTGCCGGCAGCCGGAGCGCAACTCCTCTGCCTGGTGGACAAGTCGGCCGCGGAGCCGGATCCACTAGTGACGGTGAAGCCACAGGCGGAGAGATGTCGGATGGTGCAGGCGGCAAGAAGAAGCGGCGTCCTCACCTGGGCACCGGTCCTAAAGGCACCCCCTCCGGCTCACGGGCCGGCAGCCCGGCCCCCTTCCGGCGCACGGCAACGTCTGCTGAAGGGACACCTGCCCCGGCTCAGTTGAAACCCATCACGTCACAGGAGATTGTTGACGCGCTACCACCACTGCCCAACGGCATCAGCATCGGCGCACTACTAAAGATGTTCGAGACCCGTATTGACAAGCAAGGAACACTTACCCGGAAAGAGTGGCTTCAGCTGGTAAAGGAAAACTCGGTCTTCAGTTCAAGCGACAAGCTGCTGCGTCGTAAGTCCTAGTGGCATGCGCTGTGGACTTGTTGAAGCGTGCTCGTCTCACGGTTTCAAGGCAAAATCAGGAAGCCTTGAATCAAAACTGTCCTTTATTCCGTTGTGGCGCCGTCTACGAATTATAAAGTCTTATTGTCACAGGCTCCAGATACAGCCGCGGTTCTTTCCTGGCTCTGGACACTATACACTTCGCTTCCAAAGACCACTACGATCTCGGTTTGATGTTCACTGGCAGAGGCCGGAGATAGGGCCCGCAATAAAGCGCGTACGGCGTATACAGTACGACAGGTAGTGGGTACTTAGATAGTAACGCATCTGCTACAGCGCTTTAAATAGTAAATATAGTAATCAATTATAAATCATCTGAACAAAGTCGCCGACAAGAATAATGAACATCTTTGCGACGTTTTTATGAAATGGTAAATCATATCATCAAGCAATGGGGTATATTTGTACTCGTGTAAAAAGGTAAAGACATGTTGAAACCAGCCGTCTTTGGTAATCTATTCATCCATCTGCCATGAATAGTCCAGTCCCTTATTCCTCTCACGCCGATTGATAGCCTTGAATCTCTCGGCCTCGAATCCCGTACTTCGATCAACACCATCCCACCTATAGCCCGGAGGGATCTGATACCGATTAGGCGGCCAAGCCCCCTTATACACCGGTCTCCTCCCCTTGACCTTGCCCGCTCCTTTCGCCCCTCCACCCCCCGCCGCACCACCACCACCGTCATCCTTGGGTTTAACAAACGCCGCCATGGTATCCCCCCATCTGACCTGAGCCTTCATCTCCCTATTCAAGGCGTCATCATCAGCATGTCTAGCGAACGACATGACTTTCGCATCATCAAGTTCCTCCCTCCTTCTTTTCGCCTGCTCACTCTGCACATCGCCCTTTAACGCACGCTCCGCCTCCTCCCTCTTCTTCGCAGCCTCCTCCGCCTCGCGCCGCAGTTCCGCCCGCTTCATACTGACATCTACGCGTCGACCCGTGGCATCGCGGTACACAGTCTCTTCCTCCCCCCCACCGCCGCCGCCTTTCCTCCCTTTTCTTTCACGTTCGAATTCAGCGCGCTCGGCAGCTCGTCGCGCTGCTAATTGTGCCGAGACCGCTGCGCCTGTCTGTAACCCCGCGTATGTCCCGTCGGACATGAGAACTGCTGGTGGTGGTTCATTGTCGTCAGCGTCGGTGGCTGCCGCTTTACTTTCTGCTGCTGCGGATGCGATTATGGCGTCTGCATCATCTTCGTTATTGGTGGATATTGTTGTGGTTGTGGTGGAACAAGGGGCAGGGCCGCCGCTGCCGCCGCCGCCGAGGACTTTCCAGCCGGATTTTTTGGTTTTGCGGAATTCGGCCGAGGATCCGGCTACGTTCATGGGAATGTCCCCATCTTCGTCTTCGTTGTTATTTCTGTTGTTGGGACGTGACCAGTTGGTTTCTTCGTCTTCGTCGGCTATAATTAGACCTTCGGTTTGTTGTTTCTGTTGTTGTTTTCTCTTGCGCTTTTTGGTTTTGTCGGGTTTCGGATCGGCTGTTAGGTAGTGTGTTGCTAGGTAGCTGGAGAGGTCGGAGGGCATTTTTTTCGTATCTCTCGTGGTTTCGGTTGTTGATGTCAAGATCGATGCGGGGAGGGGGGGGGGGGGAGAATATTCTAGTTCAAAGGTGTTGTTGTACTGCGGCGGATTATTTTGGGGGTTTTATTTATTAATTACGAGTAAATAGTTGCCGTTCTCAAGGTTTGTAATA
Source organism: Poronia punctata (assembly GCA_022579005.1). Lineage (NCBI taxonomy): Eukaryota > Fungi > Ascomycota > Sordariomycetes > Xylariales > Xylariaceae > Poronia > Poronia punctata. The sequence goes on along the minus strand of MU401492.1, from coordinate 88,117 downwards.
GGGATTTTATTGGTGGTTATGCCAATCCAGATGATGTACGAGTAGGTCACCATGTCGTTGTTGGTCGACCGTCGAACTTCTAGACAGACAGACTAGACCCTATAAGGGGTTGACAGGCTTATCGATTAAGCTATTAAAGATAATAGGTGGGGCAAAACTAACGGAATACTGCATAATAACCCGAACTCCATGTACATTGTAGGGATGTATCGAGAATATGATACCAGCTTGCTTCCCTTTTATCATCTCATCGGAACGACATCTCATCGGAACGACGCCCCATCGATCCTTGATTATATGTGTATCTTCTCTCCTCGTCTTCTGGCGGAAACAAAACCAAAAGGTCAAAAAGTCCCCTATGATGTAACACGCGGTCCCCTTCATCTGTACTTGAAAGTCGTCCGGCGACTACTCAAAGTCGAGTATACCTATATCTCAGCTGACACTTCGAGCCCTCCTGGCGCCAATGTGCCCGAGCCTTTATATACCTCCATTCCAGCAGTATAATGCTGCCAGACTCATGTGTACGTTTACGTGAGTTGATGTCAAAAAATGGCCCCATCACACTTGAGGAGGCACACCATCCTTATATATCTCCCTGAGCTCCGGGAACCCTCCCGCCTTGGTAAGCTTGCCGTCCAAATACGAGGTGGGGAACAGCCAAGTGGCAGCGCTGATGGTACCCGCCATGCCGCCGCGCCAAATCTTGCCCCGACACCCGGCGAGGACGTCACGTGCGATATTGGGCGCCGTCACGTCGGCTGTCTCCTCGATAGGGGCCTGGTGTCTACCGTGAGCTTGTCGGCGCATGGCTTCCTCGGCCGGCTTGTACAGCGAGTTGGCCGGCAGCTCGAAATCTTGCTTGTTGTATATCTCCGTCTTGACGGCGCCGACCATGGCGGCTACTACCTTGACGCCTAGAGGCTCCAGTTCGAGCCGGAGCGTTTCCGATAACATCGTTACCGCGGCTTTGGAACTGTTGTATATCCCTATTCCTGTAATTAGTTGTAAATTTCTTTTATTTGGCTGTCTCCTTTTCCTTTTCCTTTTCCTTTTCCTTTTCCTTTCCCTTTGAAAAAAAGGTTTCCTATAGACCATATATGTTGAAAGGACAGGGTTCAAAGGTTCATGTAATCAATCTTACCTTGCCACGGAAAAGGGGTTACTCCAGCGATCGAAGAGACATTCACCATCGTCCCCTTGGCGTTTATCAGGAGCGGCGCACAAGCCTGCGCCATGGCGAGCACGCCCCAGAAATTGACGTCGAACATGTCTTTAGCATCCGCCATGGGTGTATCCAGGAGCGGCAAGATGAAGCCGCCGCCGGCATTATTGATCAATACGTCCAAGCACTTGTCCGTCTTTGCAGCGACCTGGGCGACGCAGTCAGCGACAGAGGCCGGCGAGGCGACGTCCAATGCCAGGACCTCGACATGTGGAAGGGCGGCCAGGGCGCTTTCGATCTTGGCCGGGTCACGAGCTGTTGCAAAAACATGACAGTCTTCTTCGTGGAAGGCTTTGGCTAGAGCCGCGCCTAGGCCGCCGGCGCTGCAGCCGGTGATGAGGACTGTTTTGCGGCGAGGCATCGTGTAAGTGGTGGTGTTCAAGGGTGAAGCAGTTATTCCTTCCTGTCTCGTAGGTATGATATGATCTGTCTATATATGATATATCTATCTGGGTAAGTTAAACTTTCAACATGTCCAACATATTTCTTATAGTCCGTACGTCCTGAGTTGGGCGACGTTTTGCTTATCTTGCCTATCTTGTCCGAGCCGGTCCGTCTTTGTTTCCGGGCTGAAGTCGGGTTGATGCAGGCAGGGGCTTATCGTTGTAGGATTCTGGTTACCGGGAGTCCGGAAGTGAGTTAGTCTCGTTCCGTCAATGCGGCGGTGAAGGAAGTCTACCCAACTATCTACAGCTGTTACCTGTATTCATTGCTCGGTTCCAAGCCATGTTCGAACTACCTAGGTTAGTCTGTATGTAATGATGATGCTATTTATGGGTTACATATACGATACGTATATCTAACCCCTGATCAAAGTGTCTGCCTGATAAACATTTCCTAAGTAAGCTATCATTCCCGCCTAATGCACCCTGACGAGTTCTCTTTCTTTAGGACTACCTCTTAGAATATGTTTTCAACAAAGTCGCGTCCCTATCTTCAAGGTGGAGTTGTTAACTAGATAAATCATAACATTCTCACGGCATAGCGTCCTACCTATATCAATATGCCATTATCAATTTATCCCAAGTTGCGCGAATATTTTAGATGGTTATCTAGGTTAGTCATCAACGTAGTCCACTTGCGGGGTCAGCCATGATGTAGGTACTGTAATTCGAACGGACGGGTCGACAAGTCCATACCTACTACCTACATGATCATCAATATAGGCTTTTGTTATCGATAATCAACGAATACTATGTAGATAGGTCAGTGGATCGTATTATTTGGCCATGTATCTGAAGATATAAAGATCAGTCCAAAAGTCCAGTGTGAACATACTCTAGGTTAGGTAATATTTTCGGGGTCATCTTCATTTCGCCTCATCTGCCGCGAAGTAAAGGGGGTCTAGGCATCGACACCGTATTTTTTATCACCTACCCACACTTCCGCTAAGAATGGAGACTTTACCCATATTTACCGGTTAGACGGGGATGGGGATGGGGACGGGACGGGACCCCTCTCCAACTCCGGCAGAGAGAGAGAGAGTGTGTGTGTCTGTGTGCCTATGTATGTGCTAATCTAGGCCCGGAATTAATCATCAAAACCAGAGAACGCCCGCGTCTACCTAGTCGTTTGGTGGGTGGTATAGATAGCAGTTGAACATGTGGTAGTAAATACCACAAGAGCAAGGAATTTGGGATTGGGGAAACGTGCTCGTAAAGAGTAATATGCCTGAGTACATTTAGGTATAGTGCGGTGTTGTACGTGTACACACAGTCGGTTGCAGATGGGTAAGTTTCTCATCACATGGAGTTTGGATAGATTGACAATTTGACGTCGACACTAAGGTAGGATATACGTACGTACCGACCACCCGACCTACGAGTAAGAGGTGTCCCTGATCTATTCCATTCTAGACGACCCGGCAGGGAAAGATGAGGAGTTCCGCTCAACCTAATAAACTGAGGAGAGTGAGAGAAAGGGTGTCATATCTTTCCACCCGACGAGGAAAGAACTACACGTACCTACCTAGGTACCTTAGTTACCCAGTAACTTAAGTACCTAACCAACATTCTTTTTTTCTTACAAAGAAAGACCTAACCTAACAGCAAGTACGAGTAGGTACACGTATGTAGTTGCCATGCCAAGACGGCTGAAGAATTAATCAATCCATCGAATAGAAAGAAGAACCAAAATTCGGGACGTCCAATAAATTCATGCAGGCGCCAATGCGACATAAGCGACTGCAACGCAACACGACGTGGCATAACATCTCATCACCCAATCTTCCCCTTTCTTTATTCATATAACCAAGAGTTAGGTTGAATACCTACCTACTTACTTACTTACTTACTCGTTATCGGGCTTTAATAATACTACTTTATGGACCGGCAATAACAAAACAAACAACATAGTGTTGGTTCTATATCTCCCAACAATTGGTAACGATGGCGTTTCCTGCCCGCACTCGCCTTTGCATTGCAGTACACATACATACATACATACATACATACATACTTATTGCGTTATCAGCCTTCCCAGCTGTCTATCTCCTTACACGACAGATGCAGGGGCGCAAAAAGTGGTAATTAGATCTTTAATGCTAGGTTAGATATATCTATACATATGTAAGAATTCTGTACGACGAGTAGAGTTCGTATCGATATCGACGGTCCTGTCGGAGATTTGGGTGACGCCATAAAAAGTCAGGTGGGATAGAAAAAAGGCTGAATAGTAGTGTAACTATGGAGAAGAAGATGGGTAGATAAAGTGCACGGCCAGCGAAAATATTGGATGGGCTGGCTGGCTGGCTTCTGAAGCGAAGACGTCGCGTAACGTGTGTTGGATTGGTTGTGCGACACCCCCCAATGCCTCATATTCGGAAGCGGACGAGGGAACGTCACATTGTCGGTTTTTTTTATTCAAAACTTTCCGCTGCGAGATGGTTATTTTAACTTGGGTGAACTGGAATATAAATATTCTGGAAGGGATGTATAAGTCGAGAGGCCGTGTCAAAGGGAATAGGGAACTCCGAACGACCTAACCTAGTAGGAAGTTAATAGTAAAAGAAAAAAAAACCGAATAGCTGGCGATACATGCTCGGCAAAAGAACAAACGAACAGACAAGTGGACTAGGTTAGACAGATAGACTTATTTCTCCAGAATCTGGAAAATTCCACGGATAGACTGACCTGTCGTGTCGTGTCGTGTCGCGTAATGTATAAAGAATGCGGAGAAACCCGTCTCGACGATAAAACCTAATCCTGGAAAAAGGACAACATGCAGGGTAAAGTCGACATCTCACCCGACGCGTATGTATGTGCTGGATCTAAACATGTCGTGTTATATACCCCCCCGCCGCCGCCGCCCTTTTCTCTTCTCTTACAGCTGCGTGGTTCCTGTCATGTAACCCCGTAAACTCCATCCTTCCCCCCAATAGAAATGGAGGGTTCTAGTCTAGCCGGGCCCTGTCGATTTCCAGCTCCGGCAATATCTGATAAAAAGGAGTTGGAGCTGGGGAGTTGGGGCTGATGGGGAAGAAAGAGAAAGTGAGTACCTTGGGTAATTTAGTAGGTATAGATCCCGTTATTAAAGAACATGTGTGGTCGGCCCAAGTTGGTAGAAATGTTCACTCTAGTTTTCTTCTTATCGCCTCATGTGTATGTATGTATATGGGTGAAGAGGCTTGACGCTTGAGGGCCTAAAGAAAAAAAATAATGTTGTTAGGTTATGTCATTGGCGGCCTGTACGCCGTCGTCGGTGTATCTTCTACTTCTCTTCCTACACGGAAATTCTCGTGGAATCGCAGAGAGACATGTACGACTCACCTGTTGATCGATGACTTTAGCACTTGGTCTGAGGGGTTGAATAACTTGCAGGGAGCTACAAGTGGTGAGTAAAAGAAAGAAAGAAACATCCATCTATTCTTCTTTCTGTTTTCTTTTACCCCTTACCCCTTTCCCCTTTCCCCTTTCCCCTTTCCCAAAGTATGACTGACTGACTGACTGGCCGACCGAGTACAGACGACAGCACTTTCAACTCAACCGACACATCAGGCGGCAACCTTACCTTTATCCCAAATGGTATCCAAGACTCGTACGTGTATGAACAATTCAACTGCACAGACACCATCGCACAAGGTTACGACAGCATCTCCTTCACAATCAAGGGACCAGAAGCAGCCTCGGTCTCACTAGAACTGCAAACTCAACGGAACTGTTCCGACACGGAATACCAGAGTTACTACTACACCGTCGACGGCCTCATCGGGTCTCCCCAGACTGTCGTCATCCCGCTCAACAGCTGGGATGGCGCCAACCTGAAGAGCGTCGTGGGCGTGCTCTGGTATGGATTCTCGGCTGGTATCACCGGCCAGGATACAGTGTGGCAGCTGGATGATGTCCGACTTCTCTGCGCTGGCGTTGCGCCTCCTGTTACCACCCCGCCTCCTGCTTCTGACCCTGATCCTGATCCTGACCCGGGAAATGGTGATGACGGGGGTGATACTACGGTGACTGTGACGGTTACCTCGGAACCAACTCCCACGTCAGGTTGGCCTTGGGATCCATGGCCGCCCCCATGGGATGATGATGACCATGACGATGACCGTCAACAAGGAGAAGAAGCAACCATCTCCAAAAGAGCCACGGATACGGAAGAAGTCACAGCGGCCTGCGACCTCACCCTCGTCGACGACTGGGCATCCCAATCCCGCCTAACATTCCTCTACTACAACGCCATGCTCAAACCGTCCAGCGACGACGGCACCATGCGTTCAGTCTCCGTATCGTCCAACAAGCTAACCCTCACACCCTCCAACACGGATTCCTACTTTTACTCCCAACTCGGCTGTTTCGACGCGCGTTCGCACGGGGGCATATCGCTGCGCATAACCGCCGCCGCCGGCACATCCCTCGCCATCCAACTATCATCCAGTCGCGACGACAGCTGCAACGGCGAATCAACCAAAGACGTGACCCTGACCTCTGACCAACTAGGCTGGACATTCACCGGTAAAGAGAAGCTATACTCGATCCCCTTTTCCAAATTCTCCGGCCTGGACTACAGCAAATTCAGCCAAATCATCTTATCCGGCCTCTCTCGCGCCGTGACAATCGGTCCCGTGGCCCTATACTGCGGCACAGGGACCGTAACCGAATACATCGCCCCGCCCATCATCCAACCCTCCGAACCCACAGCAACCGTTCCGGCGCCGTCGTCAACCACAACCGCCAAGCCCTTTGTAATCGACGCCTTTAGCAGCAGCGAGACCAACGCCCTCTCCCACTGGCACGGCACCGAAGACGAAGGCCTAAAAGTGACCTACCGCTCCGGGAAGATGACCCTCCAGACATCCGACCCGGATCTATCCTGGGTAACGCAAGTATCCGAGACCTGTCTAGACATGAGCAACTACGCCTCCTCCTATCTCCACATCGCCTATACCGGAAGCAACAAGTTCACCGTCGCCCTCCAACAACACAACACCCTCTGCGACAACAACGCCTCCCCCTATCCGGAAACATGGGACTCCCTCGAGGCATCGCGCTACAGCACCTCGACCGACATCTACATCCCCCTCTCACACTTCTCCATCAATCTCCACAAAACCGTCGGAATAGCGCTCAAAGGATTCTGGTCCCCCTCAACAACCACAACCATCTCCCGCATCGAAATAGTAAACTCCATCCCCGCAGGCTTCAAGATCCCCACCAAACTCCCCTCGGGAAAATTCGTATTCGCATGCACCCGTCCCAACTCCTTCGCCTTCGCCATCGACGACGGCGACCCGGTATACGCCCAGCGCATCATGGAAATAATCGAGACCGCCGGATTCAAAGCGACGTTCTTCACCGTCGGCGCACCCTTACTAGACCCGTCCACGAACCTCAGCGCCGTGTATCGCGAAATGGCGGCGCGGGGCCATCAAATCGCCCTGCACAGCTACACGCATCCGGCACTAGAAGGACTCCCCGACGAAGCGGCCATCGATTGGGAATACACGAATGATTTCCGCGCCGTCGAGCAGACGTTTGGCGGAAATAACAACAACGCACGACGATACTTCCGACCGCCATTCGGGACAGAGGGGGCTAGGATGCGTCAGCGGTATGCGGCGCTTGTGCCAGATCCCTATATTGTCCAGTGGAGCGTCGATGTCGAGGATTGGTTGTGGGCCGGGACGGATACGCCCGAGAAACAGATCGATGCTTTTAGACGGGATGTCGCTGCCGGCGGGAGTATTACTGTCATGCATTACTTGTATGAAAGTACCGTGAGCTATCTCCCGCAGTTCATCGAGATAGCCAAGGCTTCCGGGAAGCAACTCATGCGCGTCGATCAGTGCATGATGGATCCTAATGCGCCCCCGTTGTAAACGTCGAGCCTTCGAGGTTATACGTTTGGGTCGGGCCAGGGGGTCGGGCCAGGGGGTTGGAGGTTTGATGGAAACGTGCTTCTGTATTTAGTCGGTATGGATATAGGGGATGGAAATTTCTTCTTTTCTTTCGCTGCAGTGAACTCAACTTACAAGTAGGCATGTCAAGTATCAATAAAGCTCCTATTGAAAAGCACCCTACAACAGAATATTCCTTAGCAAATATAGCTTGACGTAAGTGCTTATAAGGATGGAATAAATATCTCACGACGACCAGCACGAAAACACATCTTCATCTCAACCATGTCCGGCCTTTCATTGTTGATATCATCAAAATGTATACAGACAACCACCATTCCCCCTCCCCTTTTTTAGACCTTCCCATTGCGCCATATCATTAGTTCTAAATTTGCAGCTTAACCTAGACAACTAAGTGGGGCCGTAACCCCATGGGGAGGACACGATAGGCTCGAAGCTACACCGGAACTAGGCCCGGGAGATCAGCGGTAATTCCACACATATAATTACTGCACCAACCCTTGAGCCGGTTTTTGATCCATTCTGCACTTCTACTGATCCTCGCGAACCGCCTTGTCAACCGCCTTAACAAAGTAATCTATGTTGTTCTCGTTAAGGCCGGCCATGCTGATGCGACCGTTCTTGGTCATGTATACGTGGGCTTCTTCCCGCAGCTTCAAGACTTGTTTCTCGTTCAAGCCGGTAAAGCTGAACATGCCGATCTGCTCCGTGATGTGATTCCAGGTGCCCGGAGTACCAAGCGCCTCGAGCTTAGACCGCAGTGCCTTGCGCATGTCGATAATGCGACCAGACATTGTTCGGAGGTTCTCCTCCCACTCGGCAAAGAGAGTACCATCGTTCAGAACTGTGCTGACGATACGGGCACCATATAGAGGAGGGTTGGAGATCTCGGAACGCTGCAGGATGGCCAGCTGAGAGGCAATACGGGTGGCCGTGGCCGATGCATCGGGTGCAGGGCTGGCAACGAAGTGGAAGCAACCGGCTCGCTCACCATAAATGCCAAAGTTCTTGGCAAAACTCTGTGCTATGACGAGCTCAAAGCCTTGTTCTACAAACAACCGGACAGCGGCGTTGTCCTTCATCAAGTCGCCCGAAGCAAAGCCCTGGTATGCGCAGTCGAAAAAGGGGAAGTGCTTCTTCTCTCTCATGATGTTGGCAATCTCCTTCCATTGCTCCAGCGTCGGGTCAACACCAGTGGGGTTGTGAGCACAGGCGTGGAGTAGGATGACGGATCGGTCCGTAGCATTGACAAGGGCCTTCTTCATGCCCTCGAAATCCAGACCCCTAGTCTCCTTGTGGAAGTAGGGGTACTCGGCCACGGGGATGGAGACATTGGAAAAGATCTGGTTGTGGTTGGCCCACGTCGGGTTCGACAGGTATACCTGCTTGTTGCCGGGGTAGAACTTGGCGAGGAATAGGGCGCCGAGATGGCAAGCACCGGTACCGGAGATGGTCTGCACCGAGGTGACACGCTTCTCCTTGATGGCGGGGGAGTCGGCGCCTCCGAGAATCAATTCGGCCGCCTTGGTAGTGAAAGCTGGGATGCCCGCGATGGGTCCATATTCATGGTCTAGGTTGGGATCATTGCGCAGGATCTCATCTGCCTGTAATTCCGGGTTCGAAGTGGTAAGTTAAAGGGCCACCACGTTAAAAGACGACGAGTCATTGATGTGGGGCGACGAGTACATGCAGCCCAACAGCCCAAGAAATACAAGGCCCTCAAGACCCAGATTGGGAATCGGGCACTTCAAACACGGGGGGAAAAGAGGAGTCATACCTTCTTTACTACTGGCAATACCCAAGGTTTGGCGTTGTTATCACGGTAGGCACCGACACTCTAAGTCGCGAAACAATCAAGTCAGCAATGGGCGACGTTGGAAGATGAACCATGTAAGTGTATGACATGGTGGCGCGGCATCAAGAAGGGACAGGCGACATGGGACCTACGAGATCGATCTTGTTCGGGTAGTCGTCGGCCTTGTAGGCACGCATGAGACCGAAGACGGCATCTTCGGGCGCCTGAGGCACACGCTCGGCAGAGAAGTTGGTTACTGAAGGCGTCGACATTTGGCTGGCTAGATTTTGAACTCTGGAAATGGCCTGGCCGTGGTTTGAGGAATTGAGGGGCATGTTGACAGGAGGGGAGTCGGGGGTTATATTAGGTCGTCGAGCTGTCACAGAGGTACCTAATGTAGGTACTTAGTCACAATAGGTAAGTATCGATAGGGCCTGCCGTTGCACCGTCTAGCCAATGGGGACCGTCGGGTACCTTTCTTTCCAGGCGTAAGCTTACTGCTTTAGGTATGTACTTGTCAGTTCTACTCGTACCAATGCAACAGTTTGCAGCAAATGTGGTGGATTTCATATCTCGGATGGAATGGCCAAGAAATATGAGCAACTTAATGAAAAGTACGGGCATGTACGTGCTCCCAAGACGACGGCTCTTTCCACCGACCGGCAACAGGGACAATAATAGGACATCGGAAGGGCACAAGGAGAGCTGTAGAGAAACCAACCCCCGTACAATAGTACGTACTGTACAAGTACAGTATGTTTGAGTGGGGTGATATACCTAATAACTCGTATCGTTTGTTGAATGACGTTTGACAGGTTTCAACAACCTTCAACCCGCACACTAGAAGAAGTACTAACTTACCAATTATTAATTAGGACGGAAGCAAAGGCAAGATTTGTATATCGTATCCCAAGTCGATAGACCTAAAAGCCATGTCAGCAATGAAATATTATTTCCGTTGGGCCGATATCTGTTTTTGCCAAACAACAAAAGTCACGCAGCTTTCGCCTCAGCTGACGTTTAACTTTTTAGCGCCCGTTGAGCCTTGCTTTTCCGCCGGGCCTTCGCGGGGCAACGATAGAACCATGTTTTCTGTGGGGTTTCTTCTGGACAAAGGGCAAAAGTTTCAAGTAACAACTTACAAGTACTGGAGAATACTCACCTAGTTTGAAATAGGTAGTACGATGAGGTACTTTTAAGACAGAAAAACGTCTTGGCAATAAGGTGGACGGCTGCTCGAATCAACTGTAACTCGACAGCAAACTTGACGCCCAGACTTTTTGTCTGATGCACCCAAGACTTGGATATTTTCGCAAAACGCCTCAAAGGAGCAAATTCCGGAAATGTTTCTTCCCGGCCGTCTGATCGGCGTAAATTCCTTGAGCAAGTCGTTGTCTCAAATAGGATACAGACTAGATACGTTCTGCGTTGTCTTCGTCAGCCAACTCTACTAACCTAGTAATAGAGACCTAGTATGCTCACGTACCTGTCTGTAACTACCTACTTGAACGCTAGGTATGGTGCAAGTAAGTATATATGGGTATATGATCTTCGAAATGATATTGAAAAGTACAACAGACTGAGCTCAAAGTTTAGATAAAGAAGCTTTAAATCAGTAAAGTCGTGGCCAGGACGTTGAATGCGGTTATGCCCGTACTAATAAACACTGGCAGGTGGGCCCATTATCTGGGGTTGATCAGGAGTCCATTACTTTACCGGCAGCTTCTAACATTGGTGTCCAGCCTCAGTGCCGAGGTTCGCTTCGTCAGCTCACCCGACGTCACAGGTGTCATCAGCAATCCCTATCAAATTTAGAAATTTAGCCCGGTCATCTGCTCCGAACTTTTGGCAGAATAGAACGGTGGTCTAGTCTAACTTAGCGCTTCGGGGGAAAGCATGTGATTGAGCACATGCTTGCAAGACTTCATATAATTACGTCTCTCGTAATATTCATAATATTTCACTTCATCACTCCGAGAAGCGTAGCACCCTAGCAATGGACACAAATGATATATATATACATGTACACAATAATCCCAACCCTTTAAGAGTATCTATATTACCAAATCCCATAATACCAAAAAAGTGCAAAGACCGCAAGTCGCCAAAAACGTGTACTTTGCTGGGCTCGCCTTTTTGGTAGCTTCTGACAATTGCTGGTTTCCTCCTTGCACATTCCCAGCGGTAAGGTCGGAATCGGCTACAAGTTGTTCGATCCCGGCCGACTGTGTAGTGAGTGTATCGATGAGTTGGGTCTGGAGTTCCGATATTTCTATCAGTGATTTCTCTGCCGCCCTGTCGCATGTCAGCCTCGATGCCAAAGAACGCACGCACACACGCACACACGCACACACGCACGCAGTACTTACCTAACTTGATCCAATGTGCTTTCGTAATGCCGCAACATGTCTTGATTATCTCTCTGAAACATCTGTATCTGCTCCTCCGTCAAATCCTTGGTGGGGTCGTAACTCGGAGGAGGCTCATCTAGAGGCGCCGCCTGGCCGCTATCCTTTTTCCAGTCCTGCGTACTTTCCGGCGCCTCTACCAAGCTAGCGACCGTGTTTAGCGATGCGGCATCCTGGCCACGCGCCTTGGCTAGCACACTCCTATTCTTCTCCATCTCTCGCATGATCCTAATCTCCATCATATCCTGCTGCGTCTTGACGCACTCCTGCAATCGATGTCGTAATAACCATAACACGCTATCGCGGTGCGTGCTTATCGTCTTGGCCCTTTCCTCGGCTGCCGCATGCTCGGGGGACTTGGATGCGCTGCCGCCACCCGCCGCCCAAGCGCCCAGCGCTCCGAGGCCGCGGGCAAACCTTTTCTGCATCACCTTGGTCTCGATCTCTGCCCTCGCTTGTTCTATGTCGGCTAGTCGCCGTATGCCCGCGTTGAGCTCGCGCAGCATCTTTTTCGCATTTGCGTCGATTTCCTCGCGCTCTCTATCGGATAGGGGACGTGCCGACCGATCGTTTTGCGCGGACCGGATAAGGTTCTTCCGTGGTTGTGCTGTGGAGAGGTAGGACTGTCGAATATTCCGTAGGTCCGTATGTAAGGTGGTAATATGGGCATTCTAACAATGAAAATCCAACTGTCAACAAGAAATGTGTCCATGCCATGTTTTTGAGCCGATGATACTGACTATTCTATAGGCTTCCTTGAGAAAGTCTTCGAGACTGTCAATGCTGAAGCGCCCCTTGACGGGGGACGCTTCGTGTTGCTTGAGGAAGCCATTAAAGTCTGGGGTGATGTTTGCCATGTCGCGCTTGCAATTCGCTTGAAATTTGGTGTGATCAAAGGTTCATATTAACTTTATTTCGGGAGAAAACTACCTGCAGACGGCAATTCCACACTATCACGCATGAAGCATCATATCGGAGGGTGTCGTTGGGCGGATTGGAAGGACAGAAGTTGCTTGTCCAATTCTCGAATTATGACCACTTGTCTTAGCCCTGCGAGGTGCCAACAGTGACTTCATGCCACTTTACCTCCGATAGGGCGGACCGGGGGACTAGCTTATTCGAATAAGGTTTAGCGTGTCTGCCACTTGTGTCTAGCTCTGGCCTCAGCTCTACCACTCACCTTCACCATGAAGCTCCCACGGTATTGAACAGCACTGACTACGAGTACGAGTAGGTGAACGTTTATTTAAAAAGCAAGGGCAGCTCGCTATGATCTATCTCATTTACAGCCCTGTCGCTATCTCATTTACATAAGGTAAATACATTTACCCTAGTGTAGCCACCGCGAGAATGTACTTTTACAAGTAAACTTCGTGTATTAGCCTAACCAAGACTACCTTGACTTATCACGATAGCTGGGGGACTCTAGAGACAACTTCTTTCCATTAACACTCGATGACACGTCAACTTGCGACAAAGAGCTAGGTTAGCTAAGTCTTTCTTTTCAAGTGAAAATTGATTTATTATCAATCCCTATCTATCTGGACACAGTACAGTCTCAGTATACAAGCCTTTATGATGTTTTCCATCTAAATTAACTTGGCAATAACTCAGAGATGGAACCCCCTTTTCGACTTTCCCTCCTTTCCCCCCCCCTTTTTGATTCCCCCAACCCAAAGAATATGCACATAGCTCCAGGTACCATACCTAATGCTTGCATGTCTATCGACGCCCCTTTCCCTGCCCGGATCTATTCGTCAACCCACACAAGAAAACATGTCATCTCTCTCTCTCTCTCTCTCTTATCCTGTGTCTCCCCCGCAGGATAAAGTAAAGGCAAGTAAGTAGTAGTCTAGCTCACTGGACTCGAGCCTAACAAGCGATCATGGGTTTTAAGCCCCTGCTTTCGCTAGACCATATCCCTTAACTCTTGACCCCGAGGGGTCTGACTACGAGCTTGGGTTTACTAATAGTCTGCGCGTCTCTATATGCGGGCGCTGTTCCCTGCCTGTGATGCGTGATGGGTGAGAAACTGGGGGCGTTTAGGTGGTGGACGTACCGGGAAGCTGGGTGACCGTTTTCATATACGTGTCACCGTTTTCGAAAGTCAACTCACCTGTGTAAACATCGATTAGGTATGTAAAAGATAAGAACGAGGGAAGGAGGAGATGGGACGCGAGGCACACTATAGCGCGCCACCTCGTACTTCTTGAACCTGTTGGTTTGTTCAGTAAACGCATCCGACAAGACGTCTTTTGACTACGCGCAGATCGGGTACGAACCTTTCCCACTATAGCTTGTCGCTGAATAATAGGGTGCAGGGAAAGGGGGGGGGCAATGAAGGGTAGGTATCGATGTTGTGGTTTTCTCTCTTCCCCTAGCCCCCTTTCCGATCCCCTTTTCTTTTCACATTTCGCTTTTTATCGTGCCAAATGTTCTGTTTTGCTTCTTAAAGCTTGCTGACTTCTTCGCCTTGATATGAACGTAAATGCCAATCCCCGTGCTGTGCTTACTTCGGGGGACATATGGGACTCCACCCGAGTAGTTTCCAATTCGTAACTTCGTTAAAAATAAAAATGTATATTTCGTCCGCTTCGTCAAACCCAGGATCCCATGTATCGAACCGCCGTAGCTAACCGTTCAGAAGCCTTCAATCCCCAATTGAAGGCCTCCACAGTCGTGATCCCAAAATGAAATATTTTCACGTGCCCGATGATTCCCCGCGCCTCCGAATAGTGGTGTGGGGGGTTGAAGGGGATAGTTGGGTCCGTTGTGTCTCCTTTTTCTTATTGGCCTATTCCTTATTTCGTTTCGTGATTGCCGCTGTCTTTCCTGTTGCTTGAAAAAGTAGTGAGACGTTTGTCCCGGGAATAAAGGCATAGAGCACAAATCCCCCGTATGGTACGGAAAGAAATACATATTAACGGGGAGAAGTGGAGGAAAAGACAGCGGCAAGGTTCGAGAAGAAGTCCCACCTGTTTCGAAGGCGCCTCATTAGCTAGTAACCTCGAGCCCAGCTCTTGTTCGTTTCTTTTAGTTCATCTAGCGTCGAGCGGCGTTCGCGATGTACTCTTGTATCATGCTGCTGTCGCAATTGGAATGCCGGAGGATTTCCATCTTGAGGCGGAGAACTTCCTCCTTTAAACTGGCAGCGTAGCAACGCAGTGCCTTGTTCTGCTCGTGCAGGTCGCTCTCACGCTGCTGAAGCTGGCTGATACCCTGCTTAGCCTTCTGGCGGCACCTGCGCGCGGCTATGCGATTCCGCTCCCGGTGGTCCTTGCTATGTGCGTAGGTTCCCTCGTCCGCGGCCTTTGGCATGTCCAAAGAGGTCGCGCTGGATTCTTGAGAAAGCGATGACGTTGCCAGCATGGACGGCCGTAACGAACTCTGGCTGCTCTGGCTCGTCTCGCTACGCACCATACCGGGGAACCCCTGGCCGGACCGTCCCGATCCCGTCTCATGTGATTCTTCCTCCCCCGGCAGCTCGGGCGTGGCTTCCACGAAGTACGGCTTCCACTCTCGGGTATTAGACAAATGCATGCCGCTGGGCGTGTGCTCCTCGACTCGGTCGTCTTCTCGTAAGGGATACATGGGAGTGCCAACTGCACCTCTATTGACAAACTCCATATTACTGGAGAATCCATCGTATAGCTCATTGGGATTACTGGAACTGGGTATCTGGATCTGAGTGGGCCGTCATTGGTTAAGAATGCTGTAGCTTGGCATGTGGCCGTGCACCGGGTTAGGGATATAGCAGACTCACCTGCTGAAAGGGAAGATATGTGCCGCCATCTTGGGGTGCGGCGAAGTCCATGTTATTTGGGTATCTCTGTTGAGTCTGGTTTGTGTAGTATCGTACATGTTCGACCGGGAAGGATCGAGTGTACTCTGCTGGTATAGATACGTCCTCGCTTTTGTAGACAAGGGCAGTCTGCCCATAGTCGAATGTAGTTCTATAATGGACTTGTTGCGTTTTTTGGCTCCCGTTTCCGCTGCGATCCATAGCAGAGATTCCAATGTCAAGTGGAGCCAATAGGTCGGCCGGGGAAGTTGGTCTACCAGAGGGTCAACCAACGTACTTATACCAGGTCTTAAATTTCTGAAAGTCTGTGTCCGTGGCATATGATAGGACAGAGCGTTAACTCGCGCGCATATAATTGGCCCAGACGCAGGTGGTCCCAGACCTAGTGGGCTATGCAGGAAGTCGCCCTACCGGCTACAGGTAATACAAGGGAAGGTAGAAACGGGCCATACCTGCAGGCATTGGATATGTCAAAGTACCTATCCTAGGTTCATCTATCTGCATGTGTGGTAGTCTAACTAACATTCACCTACGTCAGGCTACATTGTGGTTGGTTATGTACCCAAACCAGGACAAATACATCCACCTTTCCCATCTCCAAATGACATCATTGTCCCGTGCCATGCTCAACCTCCCAACTGAGATGTGAGTTTGGTGTCCTACATATAGGTACATACGAGTAGATAACCTAGATGAGACTGCTTTGCTTATATTGATTTTCTTATTTGTTCCGTTAATTCCTGTCAATGCTTTGAATTTTGTCTTTGGCTTTCAATCCTATGAGAAGACCTGGGATCGAAGCTGGTCTCGACTTTCAATCCTCAGACGTTATCTAGGCCCTTGCCCTTGATAGGATCAAAGTAGGTAGGTGGTGTTTCGTGTGCCTTTCTCACAAAAGAAAAAATATAGCAAAAATGAGGCGGAAATTCACACTTTTCACGGAGTCTAGACTAAATACTGACTTGTGAAATGTTCTCGGCCTCTCGGGTACTAGACTACCCTCTCCAAACCGGAAGTCTTGTCTACGGATAGAAAGCGAAGTAGGTAGGCTGTACTGTACCTAGTAGGTAATAGTACCTACCTTTGTTATCTAGATGTGTCTAGTTCAGGGACGAGGTAGGTATACCAGTCTACAACTTATCTTTAGTACATGGTCTGCCATCTTATGACCTACCTATTATCTCCTCAAGTCCCGTGTTCCAGTCTAGATGTAGGTAAACTAGGTATGTCGGTTCTATCCATCAGACGACGCTAGACAAACCGATGGCAATGGTTAGACTAGACTACCTAGATTAGCTTGCTATTGATAAAGCAGTTAAGTCGCCAAGTTGGCAAAGTCGCAACCGAATCCCTGAAAAAGATAATATCAATAATGACTGGGCCCTCTTGAAATAAATACCATTGAACACATCCAAGTTATTAGATAGAGTTATGCCCCTTCCTTCGCAGAAGACGCAAGGTAGGAAGTGGAGCTGTGAATGATCTAACAATAAACAACAATATGGGTAAAAACCGTCTTGAGAAACGGCAGGGAAATTCCTTGCATTTAAGGGTCGTTACCTAGACTACTACCTATTATCTACACGTAGGTAAACCCTCAACAGGTTACGACGGTCCTCGGGATTTGATTTGATTTGATTAATATCCCAAGCAAGCACGCTGCACGCACATAGAATAGATCTACACACATACAAACAGGCTCGCGGCAACATGCTCACTCCACTCCACTCCACTACTCTCTTACTCGGAATTCAGGAATTTAGGCAAACATACTTTTTCATCAGTAAGAAGTCTTCAAAGGTTGCGCCCACTCTCTCTGCAATTAATTTGTGCTTTTGTTTATTATTAGTCTAAGAGGCGATCGACTATGATGGGTTCTTTAACTTCTTCTACGCCCGGAGCGCCCCGCACAGCTATCGACCAATAGAAGCAAGATAAGCAACGGTCTATATCCGAAGGCAGCTGTCCACTCATATGGCGTTCGCAGAGCTCCAATTGGAAATCTTTCACCGAAGGACCGGCTAACCCGGCGCAAGTGGGGGCAGCCAATAGATGCGGAGTACTCGTACATGCCCTATTCCACCAAGAGATATTAGAGGGGTATATCCAAACGCACGTTTTTAACCCTGAGACTATGAGGTAGGTCGTACATGCAACCCATAATACCTACCCCGGAACGTACACTACGATTTTATGTGTGACGTGACAGGCAAAACATCTTTTATCTTCTTCTTCTGTGATGTTTGTGTGTTTTGCAACTTTTCCCACCATGATAAACAAAATGACAAGCATCCCTAAATATGTACCTAGTTCCAAGGTTCAAGATAATGGCATCTCTATCTAGGTTGTTTGCCTAACAGTAGGGAGGGAGGTAGGTGGTCCCACCGACGCGTGGCATTTAGACAAAGGTACTTTGGATTGGCTAGAAATCGTGGTCTAGGTTAGCCAAGTGTCCCCAGAGTCCAGACTATGGAGTGCAGCAAGGCTAAGGATATGTATAGAGACGCATGATTGGTATCTAGAAAGAGCTTATTCTCGTCTCGCGTCTCTTTTTTTTTTCTTCGGCCGCCATCTAGATCGGGCCTCCAGGGGCGGGACATTGTCCCCATAAAACCTTGGTATTCCTAAGGACCAGCGCCGTGTCACCCAGGACGTGCCGCACGCACCGGCCGCTATGCTGCTTGGGTACTTTCGGGAGCTCAGTTGGTTGTAAAAATAATCAATTATATGGAATAAAAGTAGCAGCCCTACCGGATTCCGCGTTGACGGAATCAACCGGACGACCTGCAGGCGGATATCCAATGCCACCACGAGTCTAATGTGGTCTCGGGTCAATCAAGGAAACAGACAGAGCGAGCTGAAGGAAACGAAACGCGTCACAACATCTATATTCCCAACGTCCTTATTCGGTACAGTGCAATCGTAATCGTCGTGCACATCGAATAGCCATGGAAGCCCACCACATGATATTCGATGCCCCTTCCTATCAGCTAGCATTACAAAATTATGCCCAACCAGGGCCAGGCCGAGGTATTCCAGTCGGCATGGGGGACCCCTTCGCAGACCGTCTTAAATGGCCCATGTGCGTAAACCGTGAAAAGCGCTGATCTAAATGACGATGCAGTGGCCCGGATCAAGGGTATCTGACGCTGGAAAGAAACAGAATTCATGCTATCTCCATCCCAGAGAAGTACAATACAGAAGAGAAATAAAAGATGGTGGTATATCAGTGACATGAGAAATAAAATCGTTTAAAATCGTCGTAGAACGTTCCTTGGTGCGGGACTCGAGATGCTACATCTTGGTCTCCTCCCTTAACCGGCTATTGGAAGTCTGCTGGTTCAGCATACTCCCCATGAACATCGAGCTTTCCCGTCTCTTTGATTTATTGCCGAAAGATGCGTCAAGCATTCCGTTCGAATTCCCATTGTAGTCTTGCTCATATGCAGAAGAACCATGACCGAAATAAGGGCGGTCATACGTTGGATGTCTAAAGGTTGGCGCGCCAGACGCGTTGCTTAGATCGTTGGACCCGCTGTCATAAGCTGCCCGAGAAGCCATCTGCGCGTTCGGACCCTGCTGGGACATATATTGCGGTTCATAAACCTGCCGCGGCGGAGGCGTGCCCAACGGCCGATATGCCGAACCTGAGACGTTGGGTGGTGGTGTGGGCGTCGACCGTTGCCGCATCTGTTCCACAAGCCGCTGATGGTGAGGTGAGGATTCTATCGCGCCCGCGGTCGAGGGACGCCGTATTTGTGGCTCCCCTTGCACACGAGATTCCGCATCCGAGACAGAAGCCATCGATGGGAGTTCGTACTCCTCCGGTTCTATGCCAAAAATCCCTTGGTAGTTCTGTAAAAGGAGCGCGAAGACGGGGGCTGGAATGTTTAGTGTGGGCGAAAAGACTATGCCCACGTTACGGACTGTCATCTTATTCATATCCGAGTGGTTGATGATCTTGATCAAGAAAGACGTCAGATACTTGAGCAAAGTCTCGTTGGCGAGCGGCAGTCGCTGCACAAGCTCAGATAACGCCTTGATCTTTTCTCGGTGGTTCGTCATTTCCGTGACAGCAACGAAGTGCATATGCAATTCTCGAGTGAGAATCGTACTGGGGAGCTCGCGCAGGTAAAGTTTGAGAAGCGACGCCACAGCATGAATGTCATAGTAGGTCTCATCGGTGAGGAGGTTGACATCGCCTTCCTGGTTAAATCGTTCCCGTAGTTGCTTGATGATGACGTTCGAGCCACTCAGACGGAAGATGCCTTCTTCTAGGACGGCGTTCTTCAGATCCAGATACTGAATGCAGCGGTAGATGACCGAGGGAACGGGAACGTCGACGTCGACGGGCCCGCAATACCGTACGGCTTCAGCCAGTGGCGCGCCGAAGACTTGTCGGACCAGCCCCCGAAACTCAGCTTGTGGTTGCGGGGTGCTTCCCCCGCTCGAGTTGTAGAGGGTCTCCTGATCCTCGGAAGAAGAGCGAGCTTTGGGCCCGAAGCCAAAGAAGCTACGTTTGCGCTGTTTCTTCTCTTCCGTCGTAGGCCCAGGCAGCAGCAGGTTGGTCTTGCTTCCCCAAGATGCCGAGTCAGATATTAGCATGGGATCTCTAGGGGCTGATATCGTATACATTGACGGCATATGTTGTTCTTGGGCTTCGGGGCTCGCTGTCCCGCGACGCCGCGGAGGCGCACCGTCAGGAACATCACCTTGCTTGGCCGAGTCGTAGCTCACCCCGATCAGCGCGTCCTGGCTGTCGTTTCGTTGTTCTTGAAATCTGCCCTGTCCATGCATTTTCTTTTTCGCAGCTGCGCCAGTCACATGGCCTTGGTTACCGTGACCGTGCTGGCCCGACTTCTGGGATGTCTCGTCGTCATTTGCCTCTTTGTAGTCGATCCAACGCAGCAGAGTATCGACCCATTGATCCCGCTCTCGGTCACTTTCAGCACAGAGCACGTGCTTAACATGGCTGCTCGAGTCTTTCTTCTTCGGCTCCAAGACCAAAAAGGCGTGCCGATACTGATTGTCTGACTCGTCGCCGTTGAACCCGCCACCAGAGGAGCCATCGCTATTTTGCTGAGCTTGTTTCCCGATCTGCGCATTCTGAAGCTTGATTGTGCCAAGATGGGCTCCTCCGGGTGTTTCATAGTACTTCAGGTTAGGGCCGTCGAGAACGAAGTACCGAGCCTTCCACCCACCAAAATTCTTGCCTCTCTTCGTAAGGTATCCGGTTTTGAACGGCCTACCGCCTGGCCCTCTCCTCTGAGTGGCAACTTCGCCGTGTCCATCATCTGGTAGCGCATCGTCGTCTACATTAGGTGCTAGAGCATTGGTAGAAAGATATTTGCATAGTTCGAGAGCAGTGGGCAGATCGAGTGGTGTATCGAGTAGCTCATCTAGGTAACCCTCGAGAACCATGCGACGAGCATCTAGCTTGGCCGGGGCATGACCACTAAAAAGGGACCGATCGGGGGTTTTGGCCGTGAAGGAGGGGCATTGTTTCATCCGCTGGTCCAATTTCGCCAGCGAGCTGGTATCTTTTTCTACCCTCCACAATTCTTCCCCTTCAGACCTGGACAAGACGGCTAATGTGAAAACCGGATCCTCCTCAAGTTGAGTAAGGGCAAGTAGACTCGCTCGGGACGGCTTCATCCGAGACGATGCAACTTTGACCGAAATCGAAGGTAGCGCATTTGGAGGCAATAGTAAGTCGGGATATTCATCGATAACGAGACCTCTATATATCTCTTTACGTCTAGGATTTCCAGCTTCCCGTGTTTGCTTAACTGCATGATGGGGTTGTTCTAAAGTCGAAATCCCTTGTTCAGCCGGGTTGGGGGTGAACTTGGGCGCATTCGGCGGAAGCGGTATTGGTTGTCGAGGTGCCCTAGGTGAGAGAGGCATCGCCGGCGCCATGCCGCGTGGGGATAGCGGCGGGGGAAAGGCCATAGGTCGGGGACTTGATGGCAAGCCCGGACTCATCACAGCAGGATGCAGGCTTTGCTGGGTATCTCTTCCACTTAGTACGCCAGCCAGGGACGCTGGCATGTTATCCCTGACCATCGGGGGCTGAGTGACCTTGGTACGAGGGCTGACGGATATGTCAAGATTAGGATACTGGTTATCCGTGGGTGCCGGAGTTCCTTTCTGACTACCCTTCTTGCCCTTCGAGATGCTGCGGCCTTCGGCCTCTTGCTGAGCAATAACCTCTCGCTGACGGTCATCATCTTCTCGAGTCCGTCTTCTTCCCCTAGCTTCGATGACCGGAACTTCATCCACATCTAATAGTGAATCATAGTCCGATTCCGAGTCGACACCTTCGACAGAGGAATCCCGGGTTGGACTGTGTCCTTTCGTGAGTAGTAAGGGAGCGGGCGGAGGCTTTCGAGGGGGCGGGGCAGGTGGAGGCGGAAACTGTGCTACCCCTTGGTCTATTAACGGTGTTGCTTCGATTATAGACACGGTTGGTAGTTGTTGTTGCGGTACGCTCGGACGTTGATTCGGGAGGCTCGGAAGGCTTCTGGACGGAGGAAGACCAACATGAATAGGAAGGTCGTGCGCTTTGTTTACGGCGTTCCTTGCTACTTCAGCAGCGCGATCATCCTCCTCGTGGTCAAAACGGTCTAGCGCGTGTTCTGAAGGTTTCGGCATAGCATGTGTAGGGTCTAACAATTCTCCCACCTTCGATGGTCGCTCATCCGGTATACGATCAGCAGGTGGAGTTATCGGGTAAGGCGCTAGATTCATATTGACAGGAGAACGTTTTGCGCCGTCCGAGTGTAGGTTGGAAGACGAACCATTCCCGTTGTAACTGGTTGTTTCCGAGTTCTTTAGCTCGTCATTAGACATCATCGCCGGCTCCGAGGAGGATGCTCCCAGCCTGGCATGGTCGTCATGGATCGCAATGACCTCCTTGAGCTTCTTCCTGTATTTCTCTTTGTCTTTCAAGGCACGGTCCAAATCGTTGTTCAGGCCTATGATCATAGCCCTCTGCTTGTCTACCAGGCGCCATAGTTGGGCGTTTTGTTGAGACTGCGCTTGTTTCTCCTTTAGCAGATATTGGATTACGGCCTCAGGACTTCCAGCAGCCCGTACGAGGTTGCTTATGTCATTACTCGCATCTTGTGAGCTTTGTTGTGACGGCGCACGCGATGATATCGCAGAGATGGCGGAATCGATCGACGAGGTTCGCGGAGGTCCTTTTCCAGTGTCGCCCTTTGCGGCGGACGATGCACTCGCCATGTTTGGGCGGCTTGCAGCACCGGAGCCTACTGGCTTCGTCCTAATGGCGGTACTTGGTTGACGTCGGGAATCATCCGGAAGAGTAGGAAGAGGGGGGCTGGTAGAATCAAAGTTAGTTGGAGTTTAAGTTCGATCGCTAGGGTAATTATGTTTTGAGTGCGGTTCCATTCTAGGCAAAGAAACGCACCAGGGGTTAACGGTAACCGGAGTCGCCGGAGGGGAAATCTCGAGGAAACTAGTCCCTGCGAGATTGGAGTGTGGGAATCGAGACAGTTGCGTTTCCTTCGGCGACGACGCGGATGGCGATGGTAGCGGCGAGGGTGCTAGAGGGCCAACTGCAGGCACCGGCGAAGGAAAGTCTGGGATCCCAGTAGCCGGGCTTGTATTTCCACTCGACGGGGGTTTCGACGCGGCGATACTTGTTTGCAACGGGCTAGGGGCTGCACCTCTTAGGTTTCTAAAATGATTGGGATATCAGTCAGCACTATCTCATCATGTGTCTCGAAACTTTGGCCATCTCCTGCCTCTCCCCTTCTATTGTTAGACTAGTGGCTGGCCTCCCCGTGGCTTTCACCTAACCCTAGCTGCTTGTCGACTGGACAGTAGGTAGCTGCGGCTGTGCCCACAGCTTCTTCCCGGCTCTTCCAACCGCATGCGCCCTTGTCTCCTTCCCTGCACATAGACTGAACGGAAACAATTTGCGTTTGGACAGGCAGGTACACCTCCCAAGTGGATAGGTAGGTACCTGCACTTGGGCCTTGGTCCAAGAGTGGCATCATGTGCCCCCGGTGGATTATAGGCCATCATGCACTAGGTAGTCCTCACCTGTATTTTCTTCCCCTTTCTTTTTCTTTTCCGCTAATTCTTTTTTGACAAGTAATGGTTGCAACAAAAGCGTTTGGCTTCCTTTTGTTCTCAAATTTACGCAATGTATGTTGCGCAAGTACCGCGTCGAAGGCCAGAACCTTGCGATGCAAGGAAAGGAGACGGCAAAGAAAAAAGAAAGTTTCCTCTTACCTAGCCAAGCCCGTGGATGGGCGATTTGACGACAAGAACGGTAAAGGAGAAGTAGAAGACGGAGAGGATGGTAGCGTTGCTTTGTGGTTAGACAAAGTGGACGGTGTTATCAGAGTTGATTGCCCAACGTCCTCTGGATTAAAATTATCATTATCTGACGCGGCTCTGCCGATTGTTGGACTATCCTGAATGTCTTTGGGCGGGTGCTGTTCAAGTTTAGAATCTGATGGGGTCGGGGTCTCGCTGCGCCGGAGTGTTAAGTGCGACATGGTAGGTAAGGTAGGCAACTTAGGGTGGTACACTAGGGTTCTTGGGGCTTAACCGTATGACACGCTTATAACACAAAGTGCCTGGAAGCAAATAAGTTGGAGCCCACTCCTTTGCCCCCAAATGCCCACTATGCCCACTCCTGCACAAAAAAGCTGTGGTTTGTTCAAGTTTAAAGTTACCTCCTAGGCAAAGGGTGTTAGGATCCTGATTGGTTGGTGAGACTTGGACAGTTTCGCAATAGAGGTCAGAGCTCCCACCCTATTCCAATTGACCCCATACATCCAAGGTAGTTTAGTTCCTGATTATTGGATTTGGTTGGTGGTAAATGAAGGCCAGCTGGTAAACGGCAGACAGCCAATCACTACGAGGAGCGATATGTATGGATGATAAGACGATATATCCTTGGGAATATGATGTACGACATATGTTGTTTGCGAAATGCGATAGCTGGATACCCGATAGGTAGTGGATGGTGTGTTGCCGAGTGATTCTTTGGCCGTCAGCTGGTGATTACCGGCTCTCGTCGCGTCTAGTGAGTAGGTATCTAGATGGGCACCCGGGCGGATCAGACGATTTGTTATCTTGTCCCAATTTCCGTTTTCAAGCCTCTGGCGGTAAGCGGCCTAACAGAGATAGATCTTGAAGACAAGCTCCGACTCTGATATACGTCGCAGGTATGCTATCCTGGGTTTGTGTGCGTACAGTTGTTGCACAAGTTGCTGAATCCGGCAATCGACGTCTACAGGGTTCAAGGCCGTAAAGATATGCCTGAGTACATGTAGGAAGATGAATAATTGGTAAGAGGTGATGTGTAACGAATGGTGAGCGCGTACGGATAGCTGCGTCTGCGAACGCCTCGCTTAATCCAGGGGCCTGAAGCGGTAGGCTAGGTTGATTGTACGTCAGAGTAGCTTCTCTGTGAGCATATCCCACCAAACATGGAAGCCAAGTGAATAATCAATAATAAGTGACACTTTCCCTACTATATTACAACTTGCCTGTCGACGCCGTCGAGTAGCCAGCCGGACAACAGTATAAGACCTTGGGGCAGTGTGTGTGAGTAATTGATTTGGAAGTAGGTATTGCAGCATGAAGAGGAAAAGGGGAGTGCCTCAACCTTTAGTGAGTTGAGAGGAAAGGATCACGCGACAACGACTGTCAAGAGTGGATCCAGGCCAGGAACTCCCGCTTCCCATTCCTCCAAAGCAGGTCTTCGTGACAAGCACAATCGTACAGAACAGAAAGTTGCAGGTTGGTTCTCAGATTGTTGCTATATACAGACATATACTTGTATATAGGTGGATTACGAGTAGTGTCCCTGTACGGATCTAATAATGCCGTTTAGGCCAAACCCCTCTTCAGGGGTCGCATGCAGAGTTTCAGAGAGTTAAAGATGGCCTACCTAAAAAGGAATCAAAAATTGGGTATGCCTGTCACTATAAAGGACACCATAACCTATAGGCATGCAGTCAAAACCGACGATGGTTACTCTACCTAGATCCCCATCCCTCAAGAAACCACCATGTTGAGAAATCGCATGCCTATCTCATATACTGATGCTTCAGCATGTAGATAAACTATATATACCTAGGCTACACAACACACCTATGTAGGATGTGTGGCGTGTGACACCGCTAGCAATAGGTAAGCCTGTACATACCTACCAACTCGCGAGATGAGCATTATAATTTGTACTCTAGGTATCCTACACGTAATCCAAGTGTCCCTACATACTTACTCAAAAGGGATCCATCTATGGATAGTACGCGTACTAGGTATGTCGGTAGGCAAACGTCCGTCTGTGCTCCATCCATGCCCAGACCACACTAAACATGACCTCCTAGGGAACAGGTCACTTGGCTGGAGTAGGTACCTTAAAAAACGATCATCAAAAAACTCCAATGTATGTGAAGTGCACTACTTGTCAATCCAAACTTGATCACAAACACCACGTACGAGTACAAGTAGGTACATATACGTATTACCTTACCATGCGCCTCAAGTTTTCGAGGTCGTGGAAAGATATATAATCCAAGCTATGATCCTAACAGACCCGACACAACCGAGCGCGGAACCTACAGGCTGCATGCGGTCTTTATTTCCTTCTTTCCCATCTATTACTCTATAGGGAGATCGGTTGCGGTTTCTTTGTGTAGACAGAATTTTACTGTTGGGGTCCGGGGGTCCCCCACCTAATAAGCAATGTATCGTACCTAATATGCGCAAACCCCAGATTTTAGGACAAGACCAGGGACGGGAAAAGGAGAAATTGGCTGATAATTAATCCATATTCAAAACAGGCGACAGAATGTGTAATTATCTCCTGATCCCGTCACGACCCCCTTCTTCCTGGCCCACAAGACCCTGGCGTCTTGTACAACGTACAACCAACTTTCCTAGGTTAGCGCCCCTCGGGACATCCCATCGCTGCTGTCTGAAAGAGAGGTAATTACTACACAAATTGATCCTATGCGCCGCACTACATTACTATCTTTAGGGTAAAGTACCAATCCCTCTACTGAAAGAGGTGGATGGTGTCTAGTAGGTATACAACCAAATGCGGCTTCAGGGGGAAAGTTACAACAATCGCGTTGGATGCCAAACTTTATTATAATCCCCCACGGCGGGGTGGAGACCCGTTATATGTATCATGCAGGGGTTTGCGGTGGTGGGTTCTGCAGGAACACGGATTGGGTGTATCTTCCACTCTTGGCAGACAGGGCCAAGACCTTATCCTGGTAAGTGAAGCAGGTACAATGTACAACATAAGCTACCTAGTCTAAAAATTTGGCAAGTCTGGACTTTGTTTGTCCTTTGCGCCAAAAGCAGGATGTGAGGCCGGAAGCAGCAACGACAAAAGAGCAAATATATACCTCCAGATATGTTAATAGAGTATTTATACCAGAATCTATTCCAAGCAGTTTTAGTAGTCCTGTTAAGGCTTGGAATATGTACAAGATGTTATATATGAAGTACACATCCATATGCAAGTACCTACATGGGAGAGGTAAGGATGATGCCCTCTCACACCCCTTAATTACGGCAAAAATCAGATACCCCATACATCTCAAGCGTGTAGTGTGTGACCACTAGAAAATCATCATGTCGGTCATAATCAAAGGTAAAACAAAAGGTATAAACCTGCCAGATTTAGGAAGGAGTACACATATTAGGTATTGTACAGCTTAAGACTTTCAACTTTAACTCAAGTGCTGGTACATACTTGTAAAGTAATCCTACATCTTGTAGGTTGCATGTGTGTACTCATACAGACAGCTTTTGTATAGTAGATATATCGGCAGTAAATATGCACGCAATTGTACCTATTCCCAACCCCACTTACGCGCTCTTTTTAAAGGCAGAGGCGGCAATTAAACCCCTTTGACCAGAAAAGCATAGGAGCTGGTTGATCTGGCGTCGCATGATATGGCGGTGTGACCTTTTTGTCCCCCGTCACGTGGTCCGACTCTTCATGTGTCACGGTCGAGCAAGCGCATCATCTTATAGGTAGGCGCAACTGATATCATCTGCCAAATAACTAAACAATCAGACATGAGGCGAGATTTCTATCTTTTGTGTCCAAATACCTAACTTAGGTATGTATAGGTAGGTAGATAACAGGGATATTCCGGGCTCACTAGGGGACTAGGTACCTGTCACGACAAAGATAGATTATTATCTCCCGCGAACCGACTCGGCTATCTATCTCCCGGTCCTCTCCCCGAACTGGAAAGGCCGGAACCAAAAGCCGTATTTCTTCACCCCTGACATTTTGCGTCGAGGGCGATTAAAACGAGAGATCCTATCGTCGTCTTTCCCTACGGCAAAATACCTAGGTATCTACTCGTAATCTACCCATCTGGGTTAATACATACCCACGTCCTAAGCGGGTGGGTTTCAGCATTCATGGTTTCAGTTGAAGGCATGTACCAGTCTAGGTCATGTAGTAAGTACTTACCTTGACCACAGGAGGGATAAGTAAGGTGCAACGACGTTGTTAAGGACTCCTAGTAGCCTAAAAGTTTACTATATATGTAATTTATCATGTGTATCTGCTAGTCTATTATACAACAACCAACCAGCTAGTCAAAGAATATGAGGACGTGTCAGCATGAAGAAACCGCAGCTAAATACACCTTTCCCTCGTACATACGAGTATGCACCCAAAACACAAGGGGGGGGGGATTAGAAACAGGCGGTCTCTGTCATTACAACGTTGTGTTTTGCTCGTACACAATGGGTCCTTGGTCCTGAGTTTGACAACTCCGTTTCAACAGACGAACGTTTTCTCATCCTGTGCAACTCTGCCCACCTATGTCGCAATCACATACAATTCCCTAATCTAACTATGTAACCATAAAATACTTACCTAGATAACAATCCATAAGGAACAGTCTCAGTCTAGTCATAAGTAGGTCCTTAAAGGGATCTGTATACATCGTACACAGTTGAAAGGTTAAATCCCCCTTTTCGCAATCCTGTTTAGAGTTTCTTGCAAGTGATTTCACACTGCTCAGACGCGTGGATGTTAAAAGATTGCATTCTTGATTTCGATCTGACCCCTAAAGGCTAGGTTAACTAAGTAACTACCTTACCTATTCAGTGCCTAGATACCTAAACAGATATACGAGATGATACAGAGAGCTACCTCTTATAATTTGGCCTGGGAGTTGACATAATTTCCAGCCGAGCCCAGGAGTTGGGCAGCCTGTCCGACCATCTCATCTACGATCTCTTTCGCCGACTGGTCCGGCTTGTTGACAAGGCCGGCAACAACGCCCATGGGTCTATTTCTCTCATCAGTCAGTAATCAAGTGAACCAAGACGGAATAATACGAGAGACCAGAGGGGAAATTTTAAAAAGAAGAAAAAAAAACACCATTACCTCAACTCGGCCTGATCCATAATCTCATCCGTAAGCTTTCCCTCCTTCTCCAAGCGATCCAGCTCATGCTCGACAGGCGAGATACCCTTGGAAGTGAGCTCTTTAATCTCCGCCTGTCTATTCTCCTCCCAATCAGCCACCCAGGGCGTCTTGTAAGCGCGTAGGGGACGACCGGTCCAGATCGTGCTTTTGACAACATCTTCAAAAGTCGCCGCAATGAGCGACTTCTTGGCATATTCTGAAGCGCCGCTCT
The DNA here is from genome assembly GCA_022579005.1 of Poronia punctata. Classification (NCBI taxonomy): domain Eukaryota; kingdom Fungi; phylum Ascomycota; class Sordariomycetes; order Xylariales; family Xylariaceae; genus Poronia; species Poronia punctata. Next base: position 58,862 of record MU401492.1, on the reverse strand, counting down.
CGCGCGCCGCCACGAACCGCGTGCCCACCCAGACGGCCTGCGCGCCCAGCATCAGCGCCGCGGCCAGACTGCGTCCGTCGTTGACCCCGCCCGCAGCCACCACCGCTACCGGCTTCCCCGTCATCGGCGACGTGTACCTGGCGCAGATGTCCGCGCACGCGGGCACCAGGACGCTGAACGGGATGTCGCCTGTGTGACCGCCTGCTTCGCCGCCTTGCGCGCAGATGATGTCGGCGCCGAGGTCGCACGCTTTCTTTACGTGTTTGGGGTGTCCGACCATCTTTTTCTTCTTTGTCAGTTTTTGTTTATTTTCTACTCCATTCATAAGGGGGGGGGCGGGGGGGGGGGGGGGGGGGGGGGGGGGGGGGGGGGGGGC
>MU401492.1:0-58476 GCA_022579005.1 Poronia punctata | reverse complement strand
TTTGTTTTCTTCGCACCCCCAACCCCACCCCCCCCCCCCCCCCCCCCCCCCACCGCCGGAAAAAAAATTTTAGAAAAAGAAAAAGGGGAAAAACTCACATTCATATAAAGCACACCATGCTTATGCAATTTCTCCACGACATATTTCGGCGGAACCCCGACCGCCGAAACAAAAACCTTGGCGCCGGACTCGATGATGAGATCGATCAACTCGTCCAGTTTGCCCTTGGTGTAGTCGTGGTTCGTCTTGCGCGCGTTGCCGCCGACCTGGGGTAGCAAGAGGTCGACGCCGAAGGGCAGGGACGGGTCGCGAAGCTGAGATTTGAGGTCCGCTAGCATGGCCTTCAGCTGTGCGGCCGTGTAGCCCACGCCGCCGATGACGCCGAGGCCTCCTGCGTTCGAGACGGCTGCTGCTAGGGATGAGCCGGCCGTCATGCCCATTCCTGCGAGGAGGACGGGGTGCTGGATGCCCAGCTGTTGCGTCAGCGCGGTTGTGATGGGCGCCATTTTTTTTTGTTAAATCCAGATGGTTTTATCTTTTAATCCGTCCGTCTTCTTCCGATGTACCCGCGTTTCCGGATAACTCCCCCCCTTCTCCTTGTTTTAGACCCCGGGGTATTGGTTCCAAGCGTCAGTAAGATCAAGTATAGATATAAGTCTGTTGGGTTGATCTTAACCTAGGCAATCCGTGTGATTGGTCTTGTATTGATTCAATAGAATGAATCACTTAAGAAATGCCCCTCGTAAGTGAAACTTGACGACTTATAAGTTATTATCTAACCTATCCATCTTGGTAGAAAATAATTACATACGCGGCAGACACTACCTAGACTAGATTTACCAAGCACTCAACCTCGGTTCGGCGTCCCCTTGACACTTGGACAGGCAAAGAGTGGGGATCATGATCTTACCTACTCGTACTCGTACATCTCATCCGGTCGGGGTTAAGACGGATATTAAAGTACTACTGCTTTTAACCGCATCTACACTTATACAAACTCGAAAGAAGAGAGAGAGATCTGAACCTATCTCCTGCAACGTACCTAGATAGTTGCTCGTCGGATCATCTTCTATCGAGATGATAATATACCTACTCTTTCGTCTAAGTAAAAACAAACTTTATAAACTGCAACCAAACCCACCTTACCTAAGGGAATTACATAATTTGAGAAATGGTATTAGGTAATCCGAGTACTTAGGTAGAAGCCGGGGAATTTGCGGGGCAGCTTCCCCAGCTTTTTCCCTCTACGGGGAGGGGGAAGGGGAACATTTATTAAACTTTGCCCCGGCCCGCGGGGTATTTAGGTAAGGCAAAGCACCCCCTTACGCACTACCCTACTTACGCACTACCCTAGAAATTACCTTTAAAATTACACCTTTACATTTTAATTTTAATTAACTTAACAACTACTAATTTGTTTTATTTTGTTGTTTTTATGCTTGAACTATTATATAGTCCTGAATTAGGTTATATACTTTAATAAGTAGAATATTTTTGTTATTAGCTAAATTTTCGGCCTTGTTTGCAAGGGGTGCTGTAGCAAGGCTAGAGAGATTACTTTTTATAGCAACAATGTTATAAGCATTAATAAATAGGCTATTTAGGTCTAAATAGACCTTGTAGCGTTTTTTAACCTTTAATTTCTTTAATTAAGCCTTTAATTTGTTATTTTAAAGAGTTAACGCTGCGTTTTTAGCATGTGCATTGTTAAAGGCCTTCTTAACCTTTTAGGTTAAAAGCTAACCTATAAGGCTATTTATACTTAATAAGCTAGCTTTTAATACTATAAGGACCGGCTTTAAGTTTTTTAAAGACTTAGAGGTAAAGATTGTAGCTGTTGAAAAAATATTTATAAAATTTGGCGTTTTAGCTTGTAAGATTATGTTTTGTAGCAAAGTTTAGGTTTTAGTATCGGTTTTATAACCTAGTAAGCTAGTATTAACTATATAGCGCAAATTTAGCAGCTTATTTTTATTTTAAAGGTATATTTTAGTAGCTAAAAAGCTTGCTTTAATGTTTTTTTTAGTTAAAGCTTTTGTTTAGGCCTAGTAAAAAGCTTTTAAAAATTTTTGCTTGCTAAGGTAAGATTTATAACGCTTAGCGTAAATATTTATTAAAACTTTTTAGTAATAGCGTTTAATAACGGAAAAAAGGCCTAAATTGCATAGCTAAAGTATATAAAATAAGTGCAAAGGTAAAAATACTAAATAAATCTAGTATAGAAAGTACTTTTATATAAATTTTAAAGTAGTATAGCTATTATAACTATTTAATATTAAGACCTTTTATACTTAGTTATTTTTAGGTTAGGTATAAGAAATAAATACTTTTATTAGCTAATGTATAGCTATTTTTTAGCTAGTTTATTTATTTTTAAAGTAGGTAAATTGCTAATCTTAAAAATAGCTTTTTATTTAAGCTAAAAACTATTGTTTTTAAATAGATTTGCTTTTAAAAATTACTAAAGGTAGTGTTGTATAACTAGCTGCGTTAATAGCTTTAATAATAGTTACTTATTTTATATTATGCGGCTTTTTACTTATGCTTAAGTTATAAAAAGCCTTTTTTATTACTACGCTGTTATCTTTTATACTTATTATAATTTTATATTTGTTTACGTTATAAAGATTAGCAAGGTTTGCATTAGCAACTATTAAAAAGTTAAGTTAGTTAAAAAAAATGTTAATATTTTTAAGACTAGCACTTTTAACGCGTTTAAAATTAATTAAAAAGCTTTTTAAGGTTTTTAACTTTAAGTAGCAGCTAAAAAAACAGAAATACTATTGCTTTTTAAGGGGCTAAAGGTAGCCGGATTTAGTAGCAATGCGTTAAGCATACTTTGTAAATTAATAAACTAATAAAGCGTAGCTTAGTTAACTTTAGGCAACGGCCTATTTAGCTAAAAAAGCCTTCTAAGTTAGAAATAAGGCTTAAAAGTGTTAATTTGTCTTTTTTCTAGTTAAAATACTGTTAACGTAGCAGCGTAGGTAAAAGTAGCAAGTATTGGTCTCTTTTGCAGCTGCGCAAAGCTCTTAGCCGGATCTAACTAGCCCTATTGCGTTAACGGTGCGTAATTGGGCTAATAAAGGTGCCATATTAGAAAGCCTTAGCTTTTCTAATTTAAAAGGTGTAATTTTAAAAGGGATAAGTGTAATAATGGTAGCGAAAAAAGCAAAATGGTAGGAGGTGGTGGGGTTGGAAGCGCGCGATTCGCGGTGGTGCGTAAGTGGGGTGGTGCGTGAGGGGGGTGCTTGACTTATTCATCTTCATTGGCACTTGACTAACCTACGAGTAGATGCATATATACCTACGATTACATACTCAAAACTTTGACGCTCAATCTTGACCACCAATATTAAATCGAATTAAGTTATACCACGGAGGTATATAGCCTCACCGCAGTCTAGGTTACGTATTCTAACTTAGAGTGAGGACCAAACTGTTGATAATTAATCCATTCAAGGTTTTAATAAAATATACACCCCGGTTTACCTTTTCGTTCTCGTGGGATATATATACAATTAAGTTGAGCTCAAATAGCTTCCTGCTCCGCCGTGCAGGAAAGAAATATTTCGAAATCTCAAAAAGGGTGTTGAGATACGCCCACAAAGGTTGGTTTCTTTTCACCGCCGTTGTAATGTGGTTGGTATCGTGAGAAATGCACATTTTTAACCCAAAGATGAGTGCTGCGTAGCGTATTGGTAACAGGTAAAAAGAATAAATGATATAGCTATTCATTACGACAGTACTCACGAGAGTGTTACGCAAGTTACATAGTTAGAGTGTAGATATAACAATTGGGGGATTGATTAGGTATGTGTATTAGATATATATATCCCTGATTTAAAAATAAAATGTCAAAATGCCTTGAAACTTCATGTGCGCTCGGAAACGCATCGCCAGCGCCGGGCCGGACCACTCCCACCACGTGCGCATCCGTACAAAGGGACCTGTCCCGTCTGCATATGCAAGTGATACCTCTCTATCTAATTGATTATGACAAGGTCTCGTCACCTCGACACCATCGGTTCCGCCCAATCAAACCGTAACGCCTATATATGTTGCTTCCAATCAAAGTCGTAAACATCCCAAGCGCCTCTCGTTATGGCCCCCTTGCAGAAAACAAAACTCATGAGATCGTCTTGTATCTTCGTTATATGTAACAAACATGAAAAGGGGGGGAATAATGTATAATAGAACGACAGGAAATGGCGTCATATGTGTTGTTTGCATGTTATGGTAACTAGGTAGCCAATCTAGTCCCGGAAATATCGCCGGCGGTGGCGATCCTCGATGACGATCTCGCGTTCCGGGCTCTGACGGCGCGGCTCAAAGCGCCTGGGCGCTTCGATGTAGCGATAGGTCTCGTATTGGGGTCCCGTCTGCACGGGGTAGGGGACAGGCACTTTTACCGGCACGATCCTCTCGCGCTCGATGAGAATCTCACGATCGCGGCTGCTCCTGCTGGAGCGGGAGGACTTGCGGCTCTTGGAGGTCCTCCTCGAGGATACCGTCGAGGCCGTGTCATCCGGATCGACGTCTACGGCAATGACCTCGATGGGCGATTCCGGCTCGGGCTCAGGCTCGGGCTCAGGATCCCACACCGTCGTGGGTGCCGGCGGAGCGAGCGGCGGTACGCTGTATACGCTGCGAGCTGGAGGTGGCGCTGGCTCGTAATGAACCATGGGCGGAGGCGGAGGCGGTGGTGGAGGAGGGACGATGGTTGTCACTCGCCTCTTCACCGTCACGGCGCCGTCAAAGGGCGGTTCCATGTAGAGGACATTTTTAAATTTTTTACCGTATCGCTTCTCACGAGGCGCTGAGTAAATGGTAGACATATCGTCAGTGCGTGCGATAAACGACAAGAGGAAGATGGAGTTCTTTATAAAATCGCGGGGAATATTTATATTGTTGAAGGTAATGGTCAAGAAGGGAGAAGAAGATGTCTTGGTAAGAATCCAGACGATTCTTCAAGATAATCGCGGAAAAAACCAACCTGTTGTGATATAGAAAGACATCCTAGTCAAGGGAGGAGAGAGATCTTGCTTGAGATTATATAGATGTGGGTATGTGGGTAATAGATGCCTAGATCTGGGCAAAGCGGCAGGCTTGGCGTCGGCTCTTGGTATCCCAAAAACAATCCCTATAGGCTGGTGTTGGGGACACGTATGGGTCCTGTACTGGGATATAGATGACTGCACACTACGTCACGGTGCGGTAACCCGCTGGATCTTCGCTAGGGTCGGATTGGGTTCACGATTGTCCAGATGTCGCACTGGAATCCGGACGAGGGTTTTGACGCAGGGTCTTTACGGCCCTGTCTCACAACCAACTGGATATCAGGTGGTGGAGTCGAGTATTGGTTGGGCAGTCGAAAACTTTACTCGTGGCCGTGGGATCTCTTATGCGTTTTATACGTGACCAGAGCTCGGCTCCGAGTTGATGGAGAAAAGGCAGCAGGTTCGGTGAGCTGAAGCGATAGGGGCTGCGGAGAGACCCTGGAGCCTGGGATTATAAATTATGTAGGTCTATTTTAATTGCCTTGCAGGTATGCTTTTAGTATTATCGAAATCTTGCTTGCAGAATGTAGAAGTAAAATGAGTCGAGAAGAGGGACGACAGGAGTATAAATAACTTCGCCCGTAACATAGTAAAGTGTGAACTGCAACACGTCAAGAGCGTCTAAATCTTACGACATACTGTATCCGAACCATGGCCGGTACTGAAAACAAAAGACTGTCCGTTGAGTTTGGGATCTCCCACACCCATCCCAAACTCATGGTGAGAACATTTCATCCACCGCAATGCAATGTTGTTACCAGTCGGGCCACGCAAGGATCCCCTCCGTACTTCCCATGGATTACGGTGGCGAGCTTAATTTACGCACCACATCGAAAAACATATGCGTTTTGAGTTTCAAATCAGACGGAACGCTACGCCCGGACGAGGAGCAAGCCATTGGGCAATTCTCCGCCCCGATTAGGTTGTACACAAGCAGGTGGTTTTGTTGTGTCACATAAACTCAGCCTACCTCCATACAGCATCGTATGCCTCGACTATTGTGAAGACACCTAACGCGACAGTCGATCACAAAAGACGAGGTTATCGTGGTCGACTAACCTAGAAATGATCCGATGACGTTGCGACGCAGAAGTTGATGGTGGGCAGACGACCGTAGGAATCAGCCCTCAACAACCAGAGGACCCCGCCAGGACCCACTATAATCCCTTTGTGACTGGGGAACTACTACATAGGGGTTGGATTGCGCACAGGCCAGTGCCGTCGATCTTCGCTATCTCAGGCCGCTTCTCGCCCCCCTCGTCTGTCTTTTGCCGGTTCCCAGATTCCAGCTTCCTGTCTCATTATCTGGCTCATCGTGGACCCCTATTCCTCGACAACGACTAAAAAAAGCCAGATACAGCCAGTTGCCTGGGGAAAAGCATCTCGAATGGCCAATGGATACCACCACCATTACACAAAACCTCGTGACGATATCACGTCAATATGGTCCCATTGGCACGACGTGTTCACGTCCCGCTCTGCAAGTAAGGAGCCCAAGGCTGTAGGGACGGACGGACGACACCTTTTCCCTACGTAAGCAACCAACATGGCACATACCGAAAAGCCATGTTACCGTGGGTTTCATCCAACGCCACCGGTAGGAAGGGTATCCGGGAAGGTGGACACATTGAAGACACTGCTATCTAGGTTAGTAGTATCAACCAGCATGCACCTCGGCCTTGCGCAACGCCGTTCAAGCATAGACGACGACGTCAGGTCTGCCTGACCACGACACTACAAGACCTATGCGCATAGCACAGTAATGGGATGCGTGGTATGAAGTGAGAAAATGTGTGAGAATATTGAGTCATCATCGTAAGATACAAATGCCACGTATGGGTTTCATGGGATCGCGCGTCGTTGAAAATCCTTTTGTCTGGCATGCACCAACGTTATCTAGACGGACGTCTCTCTTGGCCCGCGTTTCCGTTTCTCTAATTCGTTTGAAACGTCAGTGAGTGACTAGTCGGAAAGAAACATTTGACGTTTGCGTCTATATCTAGCTTCTGGACGAACGCGTGTATACCCTTAGAGGGGGGAACACGACCTCGCTTAGGTAGCCTTGGTGGAAAGTGGCTGCATGTGGCGCAAGAGCACTGCGGCTGTGGGTGATGCCGATGCGCACTTACAAACGAGGCTCTGTATGGCCAGCTGTAATTCAATCCCTGAAACCGAACATGAAAGATGCGCGAGTCTAATCTCACCGCGTTATACAGTATAACATGACAGGTGTGTTTGTACCCGAGTAATACCATGCAGAGTGTTTCACCGGCCGTAACGCGCCACCTCTGTGGCTCACTTGGCCAAACTTCGGGTTGAAATATGCTATGCGTCCAGGTGTTACCGGTGATAGGTAGGTAACACCCTACAGGCACGACAGGTTGCAGTGACAATGTGTGACCACCTCTCGGGGATAGACCTGGTGCACAGGGTAGCGATCCCCTCGATTGAACGTCGGACCGTCGATCAACCATTAAGCGTTCCAGTCAACTTGATCCACGCCTTCACGCCACAGAAGTCGACCATTCGATGCCTTGAGAACACGGGGAAGGCTCTATATCAGCTTCCATGTCGATACGATGGCTCGAGAATACTCGCCACTCGGGCACATATCAAGGGACCAAGGGTCAATTGGCCATCCACATTGCTAGAATTATTTGTATTGGGGTATCGAAAACACTTGTCTATGCAGCAAAACGTCGCGCTACATGTTTGCCGATGCCACGCAGATGTTCCCTGAATACATGTCCATGTCCAACTAAACTGGCTTAACCATGAAAATCTGTATAGTGTTAACGATAGTACGACAGATATGAACCGGATGTATATTCTGCATACCTGGTTCAGCGCCTGCATGTCCCCATACGCCATCTTTTTGGAAGCAATATTGCGTGACCGAGCAAGATGGCGCCCTGACAGGACTTGTGGTGTCGAAGCACCAGTGCTCTGTGGTGTTGAAGTACCACTGTTTTGAACTGTCGATGCTGATACAGTAGTAGAGGAAATCGTCGTCGTGATCACAGTGTCCACTACACAGTCAGCCTCTTTCCGCTTTTTGTCCTTCTTCCTTTTCTTCTCTTCCTTCCTTCTGGCCTTCCCAGATATGGCATCTTCGGCTGGTTCTACCGAGCTATCGTTTGTCAAACTTGATTGCGAGGTGCTCTTCGAATTTTTGCTTTTCTTTCGTTTTATCTCGGATTGCGTCGGGTCTGCGTCTTTCTCTTCTTCTGCCTGCTCTGATAGCTTCGATTTTCTCTCCTTTTTCTTCTTCTCCTTCTCCTTCTTCTTTGCGGATTTCTTCACATCTTTATCCTCGTCATCCTCAGTTTCTTCCTTTGAACGCCTCTTCCGCTTCTTTTCGCGTTTACTCTCCGACGTATCAGCGTCTTCTGAATCGCTGACTTTCCTTTTCTTGGATTTCTTCTCCTTCTTCTCCTTTTTGGGCCGTTCGGGTTCATCTACTTCGGACGCGGACTCTTCTTCTATTTGCTCAGGCGCCGGCTGTTCTTTGACCAACTCTTGCATATTGTCGCCAACTAATAGACCTCCGAAAACAAATCTCATGGGCCCGAATTTCCTCTCGATAACTAAGTTGGTCTTAATCTCGGAACGGACCTGCCGCTCCTTTTCGAGCGTCTCTTCAGACTTCCCATTGAGTCGCCCCAAAAGATCCTTGAACACGTCCAGACCCGTACACTCATCGCTTTGTTTCTGTAGGATCTTCGCACCGAGGCCGAGCGTGTCGTCTTTTAGATTGATCTTGATAGGCGCCAAGCTCGCAGCGCTATGTAGTTGTGCGCTTTCTGTGTTCTGAGCGCCCAGATATTTGCCTGGCTCCCAGCCATGGGCTCGGAGGATTTTCTGGCCGAACGTTGTCTCGTCTCGGGTCCATCTTGTGTTGTTGGGATCGTGGTCCAGTTTGCGGCGGCTAACGGTACGGTACCAGTTAGCTTAATTTCCTTGACATATTCAGCCTCAAGTTTGGCTTGAGAACTATACTCACTTCCGCGGCCCGGAGAGACCCATTGCGTCCGCAAATATCCTAAATGAGCGACTTGAGAGCAGGTAGGTGCTTAGGTAGGAGAGAGCGTGATTCTAGACAATTAAAGTGGTGCAGATACTATTACCTACTCGTACTCGTACTGCCTCTGGGGTAGTGGGGACGAAACTTTTGATCGATAAGGTGATAAGCCGACAGTGCATCTTGGCACCTGCCAGTGGGTGCATGACACTCCTGCATGTACCTAACCTAGGCCCCTCCCTGGGTTACGAGTAGGTAATTCCAAGGTGACTGCTTGGACTTCCCGACAGGGGAATCGCTTCAAATACTTGTATCGAAAGAGCGTTATATAACAGTGACCGATCTTAGAAAATTGCTAATTTAGATAATATATAGCTAGTACCTCCTAAACATTCCCGGCCTACGTATGAAGTCTGATATAAACCTAGTGAACGTAGGTATCTTATCCTATTAATTATCCCTTGGTCTAGCCTGGTAAGAGGTATTGATACTGCAAAGTCAATATACTCCTATGGCAGGAAGAATCCGCCAGAAGTTGAGGCCGACGCCGCGACTACCCAAGGTAGGGACTTATATCACGTAAGGGAAAGAACACCTTCATACCTAATGTACCTACACGCACAGGCAAGGGTGATGGGAAGCCATAGTTGGCAAGCACAACTATAAAGTAGGAGGAGCAATGGAAGAAGTGATTCACTCCAAGTCGCTCTTGCTGTTCGCGAATCCTTTATACGACCCAGAAGAAAAATAGATAAAATCTCCCATCCATAAGGTAAGTTAGGTTACAACTTCATGCGTCAAAGACCAGTGGAAGAAAAAAAAATACCATTACAATAAAAGCGAGCGTTTCTATATTTCATCGTAACCCATCCACCAGGAAATCAGCCCCCCTCCCCTATTAATAGATAATAAAATGGCACCCAAACGCCAACAACAACAAGCTAGAAACCGACCAAGTCCAATGGACGTGATCCCCCGAGTTGTACATCTCTCCCTTCGTCCATTCGTCCCTTTCTTTCCATAGGTAGGTAATAAGTAGTAACTAATCATCTATCTCAATCATCCAGGAAAGACTCAAAGAAGACCGCGACAACGAGCGCGAGCGAGTTTTTCAAGAATACGACGAATACATGGAAACCAAGACGGAAGAACTTAGAAAACACTATGCTTCCCTAGCTAAGGAAAGGTAACTCCACCCTCCCCCTCCCCCCCCTTTCTACCCTATACGGAAAAAAAATAACATCGAACAAAAACAAGATCATCTAAAGCCAAAGACCTCTTGAACAACTACATCAAAGCCATCCGAGAGCGTCAGGAGATAGAGGAGGAGATCGCCAAGATTGTGGCAGAGGCTCGTGCTGGTCTCACAGATCTCGCTACCATACTGGAGGCGGCTTATGTCGGACGGCAGCAACAGGCGCACGATGGCGTTAGGTTGTTCTCGTCTCTTACTTCGGATGGTAATGATAAACCAAGTACTACGGCGGGCAAGGGTCGGGACCAGAGTTACGGAGGAAAGGACATGGCGCGCGGCAAAAAGGAGGACGGTGAAAAGGCGCAGTGGGGATTCTCTCTTTCTCAGTTGTCGTGGTAGGATGAAGCATATGGACGGACGACTGATTTGACTAGCGCCGTCCCGTATTTGGTACGGATTCCAGGAAGCATATGAGGAGAATGGTGGATGGAGATCCCCTGGTCAAAATATTACGCGCATTTGGAAGCAATTTTCCGCCTGGTTGAGGGTATACCAGATAGCTAAACGGATACACGGTGGAATAGCAGTAATTTAGCGCCTACGTCACAATAAACGGAGTTAATGAACCAATGAAGTTCAGCTCACATCGCGCGTCTATTCTTAACAAACAGACGGGTTATAAATATGCCCCTCGCTACGAAGGCATTAGAACAGTAGACCTTGACAAGGTCCGACCATGTCCTTACAAAACACTCCTGTATGTACAGCCTCCTTTCCTCATGTTGAACGCCCATCTCCAAGCAAAGACAAAACCCCAGGTATATCCGCCTCGTTTTTACCTTTTAGCCCTCTCTAAATACATGATCTAAACACAGGCAGACGTCTGGGAACCCACAAAGCTGATCCCATACCGATCGAACGGCGATGCTAGTCTCCGATGCTGATGTCTAGGCACTCGCTAAACAGACAAAAACTGGCCATGCTCTTCGCGCTGACGATTCCACTCTAGACTAGTCTAGTTATGCCCTGGAAGCCCCAGGCAATGAATGCATCGCCATGACAAACAAAAGTTTAGGAGCGCACTTGCCAGTACAAATCACTGACATAATGGAATGGGGTTATGGGTCCTTGGACCAAAATTCGGGTCGACGATGAGTTGATTAATGAGATAGTGTCAGGAAATGCGCTGGATGTAGTTGTCGATAAGCTGACAGGCTAAGCCTCTTCCGCGGCACGGCTCTCTTCATCCAAAAGCATGAGCCGTCGGCAGCGTTGCTCGACCGTCTCACTGTCAGCGTCGTCGTCAACTGGGATGTTGCCCTCCACGATGCGGGCAAGCATGAGTTTTTTGACGCAAGAGTTGAATATCAAGCCTTCGACTGTGTCCTTGGTGATGAGGCGAATGACTTCGACGTCACGCGTCTGACCAATGCGGTGTGCACGATTGGATGCTTGCACGTCGTCTTGGGGGTTGTCTGATTGATCAAAGATGATGATCTTATTCGCAGCCGTCAGATTTAGTCCAGTCCCGCCAGCACCGGTGGTGAGGAGGAAAACCGGAATGTCAGGATCGTTGTTGAATCGCTCGATTTCAGGGAAACGGTCGGAAATATCGGTCGACCCGGTCAGCTCGCAGTAGGGAATATTCGCATGAGCCAGAGTCTCGCGAAGAATATCAATAACCAGATCAAACCGGCTAAAGACAAGGACACGGTCCCCGTTCTTCATGTAGCCACGGACAAGTTCAAGCAGCTTTTGAACCTTGGGGCCCTCTTCCCATGATCGAGGGGGAATGTCATATTTCCCGATATATTTCTCGAAATGCTTGCATTCGAGATGTAGCTGGAAGTCGGACTTCTCCATGTAGTTCTCCAGCAGGAGAGCCTTGTGGCGATCGGCCTTGCTCTGCACGTAGAGTTCTTCTTCGCTGCACTTCTTCCAGAGGATATCGACCATCTTCTTGACCACCTCATCCGTAAAGTGCTGACGGAAGAGTTGGTGGTGGATAGCCGCCTTACGAAGCTGCATCCACGAATGCGAATCCTTGATGGTTGATGAAGCCCGTTGGTTCTTGGGTACGAGATAGCGCTTCTGCACCTCGTCGTATATGGCCCTCTGCTTTGGATGCATATCGACGAGGATGTTGTGTTCCGTCTTCTTGGCAAGGTCGAGCACATCTTCCTTTCTGCGTTGGAGGATGAATGGCGACATGATGGCGCGCGCATTCGACACGCGCTCTTTTGCCAAGGCCGCAAAGTTGTGGATTTCCTTGTTCGGCACCTTGGCTTCGAAAATGGTGTCTAGCTGCTCAAACGTGTCCTCGCCGAAGAGATCGGGTTCGACAAAGTGCAAAAGTGTGAGGAGTTCCTTCAAGTTGTTCTGAACGGGCGTACCACTGAGAATCAAGCGCCAACTGGTCGGCACTCGCATCATCTGCTTGTAAACCAGATTCTTGCGGTTCTTCAACTTGTGTCCTTCGTCAAAGATGGCCGCGTAGGGATCCAACTCCTGCAACCATCGAAGGTCTTCCTTTTGCTTCTCGACCTGAGAATAACTGGTCAACACCACGTGGTTCTTACGGGCTTCCTCGGGGTCCATGTTGCGCCGGTCCTTTCCTAGGTAAGGGCAAACCCGCAATTCAGGAGCGAATCTCCCAAACTCGGCCATCCAGTTCTCGCATACACTAGGCGGCACCACGACCAAAAAGGGCCACGGTCTTGGCTTATCAGATTTCTTCTTGTACGAGCCAACAAGATGGGCTATAATGGAAATAACCTGACAGGTTTTACCAAGCCCCATATCATCTGCAAGTATGCCGCTAAAGCCTTTGGAATGAAGTAAGTCCATCCAGTTTAGACCGAGAAGCTGATATGACTTGAGTTGGATATCCTCGGCCATGAGCCAAGGCTTCTCCGATACGGGCAGTGAGCCTACTCCTTGACGCTTTCCGTTCTTGTCCATCGGCCAATCGGCCATGGCGTCCTGTAGTTTCTTACCCCTATCTTCACAACGTCGGATCACTTCGGACGCTGCGTGGAAAGCGGCAAACCAGGAACTCAGCTTCTCCACGAAGAGGGAACCAATCTGGACACGTTTGCCTTTAGCTTTAGCTTTGGTTTCCCTCTTCGATACCATTTCCGCCTCACGTATGGAAGAAAAGGGGCGACAGGACACGACCGTCTTGGAATCAGCCGCAGAAAACCCCGTCATCTGAGCAAGTGATTCAGCGGTACATGAGTTAAGGTACTCGAGAACCTGAGATTGGTCAGCCGAATGCTCAACCTCGATGCTCTCTCCAGGTCCTGCGGCGCTGTCAGAATCAGAGAGGATTTCGAAAGGTTCCGGCTTGAGTTCCGTTTCCGCTTTGCGCTTGTGTGAGAGAAGCTTGGCGGGCGGGGCCAAATCCGAATTGGAATCAGAATCCAAGCCGACGCTGGTAACCGCAGGAGGCGGGGTGCGATTGCGACGTCCACGCTGGAGTTTTCGGCGGGGCTTGGAAGCGACTTCAACCGCCGCAGACGCTAAGGGAACCGCCGCCGTGGCACTTGGTACGGATTTTCCGACCGAACTTGACGGTGCAGGCGAGGTTGGTACAGAAGATGCCGGAGAAGAGACTGAGAATACAGGTGGGGGTGTAGGTGATTTTTTCCTTCGTCCTTGTACAAGCCGTCTGCGAGGAGGTGGTGGGTTGGAAGAGATTGATTTTGTAACTGAAGCGGCTGTCGAACTGGAGCTCGTGGAGTGGGAGGAATCGGCCTCAGGTTGTGTAGAGTTTTGACGCTGAACAAAATTCTCCACCGTATTCGAGGTGGTCGGTTGCTTTGGGGCAATTGCCGAGGGCGAATCCGCAGCCCGACCGACGCTGGCCGGACCGTTGACAAGCAAGGTCACGGCCTTTGCGACTTGCCAGGGGATACTGCTTGTTACAGCATCGCGACACGCTCTTAGTGTAATGGATGGCTTCGTCTTCGAAACAATCGTGTAGACCTCCTTTACAAGATACCGCAATCTTATGTCGTGTATTTGCCACGGCTCTATGTCTGTCGCCTTCAAACTCTCAGATTTTGGCTCTGTATTCACGAAAGACCCAGAGTTTCTGGTCATGAATGACGACGGCTTTATGTCCCCCCTCATAGGAGGTTCATCGTCTGAGCTATCGTGATGCTTGTAGTCTTCGGTTAGCTCGTCGTCGGATATAGTAAGGTAGTTCTTCCCCTTGGCCAAAGTCTGCTTCGTATTGAGCGACGGTCCAGCGGCAGTTGGTGGCCTAAACAGTGTACCAGCCGGGGCCATCGTAGACGCAATACGGCCTGCTACGCCTTTCTTTCTTTCTATGAAGGGCGAAACCTTAGGTCGAGGTCGGGGCTGAAAGGGGGAAGAGGCTGGCACCTCGATTGTCGTACTTGGCGAGCTGGGACCAAACGGCGAAGACTGTCGCGGTGTGTTTCTACCTATTATTTGTGTGGGCTGGGTTGTGCGGCTGAGTACTTGAGTAGGCTGGGTGGTTTGGTCCGCCATCTGAGTAGGTTGAGTACGACCTCCAAGTAGTTGTGTTGGTTGTGTTGCCTGGCCAGCTCTTCTGCTCTGTTGTGCACCTTTGTTTACTATCTGTGTCGGTTGTGTGAAATACGGCGAAGATGAGGGTATCTCCAGCATGAGCTCGTCCAGTTCGTCATCATCCAACATGATAGGGTCCCTTTCTTTCAACCCCATCTTCGGAGTCGCCCGTTGTTGGCTGCCGAAGATCCGCTACCTTTAAGCTCGAGATTCGTTGGGTTGGATGTATGTACACTGGCAAGGCCAGGACAATTATCGTGGATTGGTCGCACTGTCCCCTTCAACAATAGAAGACAGTGTAATGCCTGTTTAAAAACGGTTCGAGGCTCGAAGAGACAAATTGGTCTGGGGGTATTTTTTGCAAGCAAATATTTGGAATTGACCAAGGGAGAACTTGTTGACTATTGCATGTCAGTATAATTGGTTAGATGGTGTTTGCCTGACAGCGTAGATAGAGCTTTTGCAAATAACAGGGCGTGATACATACCTCTGTGGAGAGTTTGTATACATACACAAGTAGTATGTTTACGGGAAGTTTTTGAGTCGGTGCTGGCGATAACCAACTACTCGTATAAAGTGGGAACAGGAGACGCGCTGAGGGACGCGGCTAGACAGTACTTTGACAATCGCGTTATCAGCTGATTGCGGGGCTCGGGGCATTTAATTGATCAAAGGCCTTTTTAGGCTTGCTAGGGCAACGTGAGTGCGCAAATTACTCGTAGGTAGACCACCCTTCTGAGTGGCAGTTATGAGTCGTGCAAGGCAAATCAGATCAGACCACTGATATATAAATGGTTTCACTGCTTCAAAAAGAAGCTGACTAGCACTCGAGGTTTTAAGGGTGAACAATGCAGACTTCGAGTTGGAAAGGAAAGAAGGCACAGGTAGGCCATACATTTTGCCTCTCAAAGGGCCAGGGAAAGTTTTTTTTTTCACCATCAGAACCAAACTTATAGGCGGGGTAGTCGTTCAGTTGACAAAGTTGCATTTGTGTGGTGCGAGTTGTCACTTTAAGTTGTCTCAAACCAACATACATACAATGAATGAATGAAACCTTGTAGTTGCCGCCTCTTTTATTGTTAGATATCCACCGGTCAGATGATATAGGTACAAGTAGATGTTGTAAAGTGATGGCGTGGAGAATGCATGTGCATTGTAGATTTGTATGTCTTGACAGACATCAGAAGCTATATCCATAGCTTTGATATTGGATTAGTACCTACCAACCTTGAAGTATGCAAATAGAAAGTAGGGTTTATCTTTAATACTGGCCAGATATAAATATTTGTCATGTAGATGATGAGAAGACGTGGAATACTTCAAAAGGCAGTATCATGTACCCAGCACAAAACAAGCTTGGGTTAAGTGCCCCATTTATTTCATTAGTCATCACATTCTTATTGCAACCTTCCAGTGTCAACCTGTATGCGTGTACCTACTACAAACGGGCACTATGAGAAAGTCAAGAAAGCCTTGTAAAACACCAGCTAAGAAACAACAACTACTACAGACATCAATTTGTCTTCTTTCCCATTTTCCTCCTTCACAGACCAGGGCGCAATAAATTAAACCAAAATGACTTCCAGAAGAATCATTTCTACCGAGAAGACCTTCCTCGACCAGGACGAGGATGCCAGCCCAGCAGCCAGCAGCAGCAGCCAGAAATCAAACACTGCACCAGCCGTTCCAATGTAAGTAAGCCCGCATCTCCAACGAAGATCAATTCCTGGGAGTTTGGGACATGAATATGACAGTCACATACCGGGGGGAAAGGGCGGTGACGAGACTGAGACCCAACATACACAAACTTGTGGCCATACATACATACATAGACTTCCTTTCTTGGCAGCTAACAGATCGCTAGGGATGTCATATTGAAGCTCTTGGCCTTTACTTTTGCTATGGTGGTTGTTCCCATCGGCTCATATTTCTTGACAGTAGACAACGTCTTCAACGGTAAGTTGACAACAGGCCAGCCAGCACGATCTTCAACTCCCCGACTCAGCTTACTCAACCTTTGAATATTTCTTATCAAGAGAAGCTCTTAGCTAACCATGAATCAAGGCAATGCAACTTATGCGGGTGGTCTAGCTGCCATCCTTGCAAATGTGGTGTTGGTCGGCTACGTGGTAGTTGCCATGGTTGAAGATCAAAGCGATCGACTCGAAGATGAGAAGAAGAAAAAGGAGAGGCAAGGGAAAGCGGAATAAAACCCCAGAACTATTTCAAATTATTCGACGATGTCAAAGTAAACCTAGGTGTACAATCAAGGCGATGTGTTTACGCATGCAACGAGAGATTTATAACTTTCATGATTAATTCCACAGCTAAAAATCGACTTCACCGCGGTCATCAGTAGTGCAAATAATGACTAGAAATAAAATGTTTTTTTTCAGTCACTCCGTTTCCGCGACGAAGAGGCGCTGCGGAAACGCGGTGAGCGGCTTATGAATTATATGTACCAAAAGGTTTCTGTGAGCCTAAGGTAATCCACAGACTCGAGCGTCTAAGTTGGATATGTGTATTATACCCCCTAGTGGATGGGGACCACTTTTGAGGTCGGGTAACCGAGAATATATCCGACAAGTTCTTCCATCTCCATTGTTTTGATTCCATCAGCAAACAGTGCCTGCTGACGGTTGATAATAGGGCGTCAATTCTCATTCCTCGTCATTCCTCAACATGTGCTAACCGTGGAGGTAACCCCGACGCCCAATAACACCATCAACAACTCCGTATATGCATGGTTTTGGGTTTCGACGTATTCGTATGAAAGAAAGAAAAAAATGTGGGTGAGTAGGGAAAAGGGGGAAGGAAAAACGCCAGAACGTCCCATTGTTTTGTCAACCAATCCGTCGAGCAGCGAGTCCCGACAATTTTCATCTAGAGCCGCCCCGCAGCAACACTTCCATGGCAATTGGAAGAACATGCCCAACCACTTCATTAAACACAAAATACAGATTCGGGTATCTTCGTCATTATGGGTATTAAGTTTCCTTTCGATTTGTCGCAAGACGTCGGCGGCTTATCCATGCTTGCTGAACGTCCGCTTGAACCAACTTTTCCGCTTCTCGTTCACGTCTGCGTGTTCTTGCGCCCTAATATTTTGGACCGGAGGTTTTGAGGACTTTTTCAATAAAGATCCTGGTTCCTTCCGAGGTGGAGCTGGCGCATATCCTGCACGACCAGGCGTAATGTTCGCACCAGGGGGCTGGTAATTCGGGGACCCAAAGCTTATGCCATAATCGTTCGTAGGCTCTTGACGTTTGGGCGGCGATCGGCGATCTATCGAGCTGTTCTCGCTGCTAGTGGGATCAGTTTGATAGCCTAGTGGTTCGCCCGTGCTGCCCGTTGCCGACCCCGATGCAACAGTCTCGTACGATTGATGGTTATTCGGTATCGGATAGACGTTGCGCTCGCGGCCGTTTAGATAAGGCTCAGACTGGTTTCGCGGAAACTTATTCCGCATTCCCATACCTGGGCCTCCGTTGCTATACGGACCACCGTCGAAACCCTCATAGTAGCTGTCTCTTGAACTTCCAGCCATTGCTGGTTGACGTTGTTCGAACATCATGCTCTCGGCTCGACTCGGGCGGCCGTTTCCGTACGGGCCATCTTGTGGTAGGCGTCCATTGTCTATGCGCATTTCATGTCAGAAGGTGGCTCAGAAATGAAGGCGGCAGGCTTATCTTACTACCATAGAAGCTACTCCTCCTATTCCAACCGGCAGCCGAGTCAACATCGGGTCCCCGGATTGACTGGCGACTGTAACCACCATCAATGGCAGCCTCAAAAGCGCGGATTGTATCTAAAGGTCGCTCCCAGCGGCTACGCGTAGGATTTGAGCGATCGGGTTCGGCTATAGTACGATTAGCGTTATGATCGAATATAGATGGAGGTAGTAACTCACTGATAGGATTGCCCAAACTATCTCTATGTTGGATTGAACGCAATAAAGGTCGTTCTGAGAGCGTCTGCGCTTCCATAGCTAGAAAATGAAGTTAGGTAAACTGAGATGACAATTTGAGTCGGATCGACGTGCGCTAACGCTTTACTTACCAGGTTCCCTTTCATTCAGTGCCATCCTGGGGTCGGCTTTACTGTGCAATCTATTGGCGTCCTTCTCAGCCGTCGTCTCAGTAAGATCAAATTTGTGAGTATGGACGTTGCCGTTGTTGCCGCTGTTGCCGTTGTTGCCGTTAGAACTTTTCTGGGACTTATCCGATCGGAAACTAAAGGCCCTCGACTTCGGCCGTACGCGTGCTTGTTGTTGTTGTGTTTCGCCAGTTTGGGGAGGATATTTACGCTGCTGCGACGACTGTTGCTGCTGTTGCTGCTGTTGCTGCTGTTGCTGCTGCTGTTGATAGTCGGACCCCTGCTGGTAGTGAGATTGATGCTGGTAGTCTTGAACCGGCTGTTGTTGGGATGTACGGGTTTGTTGTTGTAGGTGCTGTTGCGGCTGTTGATAGGGAGTATAAAATTGATCCCGCTGACCCGGCGGAGCTGGCAGCGGGTGGTGGTTATAGCTGGTCGAGGACGCCATCTTGATTGCTAGGGCTGGGCAACGTGAAATTTGATGACGGTGTTGGGTCGGGGTCCCTGGTAAAGGCAGGCGGGTTCGTGGAGTAGCTAGGAACAAAAGAGGTGTAGGGAAGTGGACCAGGCGGAGAATTGCTTCGTAGCCTTGAATCTCGATAGTAGTACCGAGCTCGAGTCAACACAGTTCGTGGTTAGTCCGCCTTATGGGTAACCTAGCTTGGTAGGTATTTGATATTCGGCAGGTAAACTTGGTGATTCGTCTGGTAATCTAGGACAGATCCTGCCTTGATGTAGATAGTATATTGCTGTTTGAGGGAAAGACAGATGGAGTTACACCACGCGAAGACGGGCGGAGGTATCAGTCAGGGACGACCCGGTCTCCCTAGTTCGACGGTTTCGTTCCGAGTATTAGAGTAGGAAGAGGGGAAAATAAGAGTAACCGAAACTGCTCTCTATCTCTCTCTCTCTCTCGCTTTCTTCCTCCCAGAGTTGCGGTGTATCTTCCAAAGGCCTTCTTTTGGCGGTAATCGCAAGGATCGGCCGAGACACACTATGAGAAGTGGGTTGAAGCAACGCCCGATATGTTCAAGGGCAAGTTGAATCGGCAGACCTGGTGTGTGCGAGATGGCAGCGGGTTAGGTTATAGTGTTGGAGCAGGATGCTAGGAAAGCAAACTGCAATGACACTTTGGCGGGGTTTCTTTTCTCTGTCTTTTGATGCGGTTATTGTCAGCGGCGCTAGATAAAACGAATGATGATAATAATAACGATAAAGCGACCGTACCAAGTGTCTCTGGTGTTGAGCATTCATAAAACAATAAGAGAGGTGGGTAATGCAAAGGTACCTCAAGATACCTAGATGTAGTGGGTCTTAAGCTTCGTCAGAGTGGACTCTAAACAGGAATAGGATTCAAACGGTACGAAAGAAATTGATGGACAGCTGCAAATTTAGATGGTTGGGGTTCCCAGGCACCCCAGGCTCCCAGCAGAGAGGCTGCGCTTGCAGGTTTGAAGCACTTGCAGTAGCTCTTTTGCCCGCCCCCGTGCTAGCGTGGAGTCGCTAACGTCTAATGGTAGATACTTCTGGTATTCTTGGAAAGAACGGTGGTGCCCTACACGTACCGTCCACTAACAGTAACTTACAATCGTCTCGCTCGCAAGGCCTTATACCTCTCAATCAGGAAGCTATACATGCTGTTATCAAGAGAGCTAGGGGCATATGATGTCTTAGGCCAATAGGCGTAGGTATCGATACTTTCAGTAATTGTTGTCTGAAGTTGTACCCCCACAACTGAACCAGCAGAAGCCCCCGGTCAAGTTGGCGGTATGATCTTTTGGGTAGGTGGTAGGTACCCGGCCACCCGGCCTAGTCCAGATAGGTGCTTCCAGTGGAGGCAACACGTTGAAGGTAACAACCGGCCGACGGCAAGCGATATTTTTGGAGTTGCTGATGCTTTTGAAGTCTAGCAACTACTATCTTCTTTATGCTACCTATGTAGGCGCGGGACAAAGTAGGAATATATTTCCGTTGCTCTGGCGGTCAATTGACTCAAATGCTACAACACCAGTGAAAACTGATGTGCATTGTGTGCTGTTCAAGTGTCGTAACCGCAGTTCCAGCGACGTCTAAATGACGTCAAAAGAAATGAGCAGTTGTTCAGTGATCAAGCGCTGTGGTAAAGGCCCGAACTTTGGGACTGGGTTTGTACGTAAATTTCAAATAAGAAGGAATGTTCTGCCGCAAATCTACCAGTAGACATTTCATATTCATAAACTTGATCTTCAATTAAGGTACCAAGCTCAAATCTTTTGGCCATTTAATAGGTAGATTTTTACACGGACTTCCGCCTTCCCAAATCGTTGCCTGTATGGTGATTCCATTATCGCTTGGCTTTTTGCATCTGCCTCGGCCAATTCAGAAAGTAGATAAGTTATCTGGCTTATATGCTCTATGGGTAAAACCGAGTTTGTAGGATGTTAATTTTTCTCAGTTCCAAACGGTACCCCCAACGACGACAAATATACACTGGATCGCGTTGCCATCTATATGGTTGGTACAAGTTAAGATGCATATACCTACCCTACTTATTGCCGGGCAGAGGGTGGACAAATTAATTGAGTGCCCCTTACATCCCTCAGAGCGGCCTAGAAGGTTGCAAGGTAGCAGCAACTAACGACTTCAACACCAAATAATTACTTAAACATAAATGTTAGAAGATTAGAATAGAGAAGCAAATGAGATACCACATATCGAGAATAGGACGCATTTAGCAAAGGGCTGGTTATAGAGGCCGGCACGCGGTGGTCAGAATAAACCTGTCGACCCACCGGTACCTTATTATTTACACCAAAATTCCAACCTACACTTGATTTTCAATCTGAATTATTAGCAGAGCCAATAGGCTACAAAATTCAAAAATAATATTATTAGTACATTAGATGCTAACGTTTTATGTTCTGTTTTTTGTTTTTGATTTACTTAAATATTGGCTTTGTAGTAAGTTGTCAAAGTTGTCTGTTGTTATAGTACGTCTATTTACCTGGTTATTACCGGTAATAGTAACATGTGGGTGACAGGTTTTTTCTGTCCACCACGGGGCCGGTATACCAAAGAAGTTATTGAGAATTTTGGTATAAATAACTGGGAACAGGGGCGGGCATACTCGTACTCGTTTTAGGTGCCTACTTTGTCCACCCCTTGCCGGGCTCCGAATAGAAACGGTTTACCCAACTTTTTGGTAGGTAGTTGGCATGTTGGGTGCTAGAAGGTTCGGCGCTTGTTTAGGTAGACACAAGAAGCCAGAGAAAAAGAGAAAAGAGAGGGACGAATAGCCCAATCGAGTCAGTACTTCGTTCTAGACCTTGATATACTCGCCTGGTATACTTACACAATAAAGGCAGTAATAATCGCGTAGACGTGAAGAAGTTGAGGCACGTGTATATATTAGGGCACAGGCATGGACAAAGCACAACATCAAATGTAGGGAGTTTGGGGCTATGCATTTAGTATTATATCCAATCAGCAACTACCTACTTTGTATGTGTCATTCCTCTTGAAACTTGTTGCCCAAACGGTTCCTTTTCTCCTATTTTCTATACACAGGCAAATACCATACCTACTACTGAGTACAGGTATTCTCACTTGGCCTATCAGTCAAACTTCTTTATGTCGGAAATCTGACATGCCTTATCAGGTTGTGGTGACGAATCCTCAGGGGGCTGTGCAGGCTCTACTGCGACGACGAGGCATATCAAATGCAACGGTTAGAGTGGCTGACAAGCCTTGACAGGACGTGGGTCTTGATCTGGGCATCCATAACCATACACGTACACGTACATAACGTAGATATACCTATTGCCACATCATGACACTTTTGGTGCGACACACCGTCTGCTGATGAATACAGTATTGTTTTGGCCACTAGATGATCTACAAGCACCTCCAAACTCATAAAACTTGGATTCGGAGGTATTACTGAGATCTTATAAGAAATACTTTATGGAAATCATGCCAATCCTATCTACAACATCTGATAAAGCTCCTGACGACTTCTGAGGTGATTCACAGCCCACATCTGGCGGAAAGATTATTTTGGGATATATTACCTATCTACGTGTACTTGGACATACTCGTAGCATTACTATGGTCTAGGTATTGCCTCTAGCGCTGATGCTAATCTTTGGAGCGTCTGGTTACATCAATTCTTTTGCGTGCATGTACACATATGCAGTTGACTAGACGACGTAGCACGATATTAAAGGCGACGATATCTACATCGAGGGTTGATGTAAATACAGATGTGTCAGTCTAGAAACTAGACATTCTTTAACATTTTAGTCGTGTGTTTTCCTACCTGTCACGCCTGTTTATTTACTTTCAAGTTATAAGCGGCCATCTACACGTATCAAACTAAAGTGATCTGGTTTTGAATTAGTGGCCCCAACATTATCTGCGATCGACCGATCGAGTTTTTAGGCTGTCGCTGTACTGGATAAAAAGTAGATAGGTTTCCGAAGAGAATACGAGAAGCAGCCCCAGAATGCCATTGTTGTCTGGTCCACGGCGCATGCTTTCCCCCCCACCCCCATCCACATGTAAACGGTAAACCAGTATCTGCACACTAACGGTAGCGTTACAAGTGGGAACGCACCGAGGCTAGTCCGAGGTAGACTTAGCTCGTGTAGGTACTAACTACATGTACCCAATCCAACCAACATTTTACCAGGCATTTTACGGAACGCGCTCCGCGAGGTACGGGTACGGGTACGTGTACGTGTACGTGTAGAAAGTTGTGACAGTTTTAAAGAGCGTGCATGGACATCGCTTGCCCTACCACGGATATCAGACAACCTATCTGCGGGCACATATAAAGAGTCTATTTAAAGGTAGGTACGTTCGGAAAGAAATAGTAAAAAGAAAATCCAAAATACGATAACGAACACTCTCTGACACTAGAGAATTGATGTCCCACAGTTTTGACAAGTAACCTTCCCATCCCCTCGCAGGCTCAGACGCATCTAGCCATCAATTATCGTATTTCCTCCATACTCACCACTACCTACGCACACGCATTTCCTGTCCGAAGTTTGGAATAGGGTAAAGTGCCCCGGCCACGGTAATCCGAGCCTAGATAGGCCCATAGGGTAGACAGCCGTCTCCACGGATCACCTACCTACCAACACGTACACGTACACAGAATCCACACCACTAGATATGTCAACTCAGCACGACGGGACTTTTAGTCTATAAAGAGTACCATGCAAACCAGGCGGCCTAGCTACCTATCCTAAAGACGTAGAAAGACCTAACCTAGAGATGATGTCGCCACAGCCTTGGTACTTACCTCGTGGCTGCGGCCCCCCCGGCGGCCACTAAAAATAACACCCCATTAAGATAGCCCGTTGAAAGAGATCTCCATTAAAATGTTGAGACATGACGCTCTTCCAAAGTCCCCGGTCTAGTGGGCGCAGATCACGAAAGGGGCTAGAAGGGCGAATCTTGACAGCATCCTAGCTCGGACATGCGGGCCAGCCGCTCGTCCCGGACAGGGACCTTGTACACATTCACGCGAAGAAGATATTTACCCTCCAAAACCTATTATAAATTCGTTGCTTTACATAAGACCGCCACTCAAAAAGTTCGTCGGACATGTTCCATATGATATTCGGTTTAATGAAAGAGATGCAGTGGCCCAGCAGGTGCTACCTGTAGAAAAGGAAGAGGAAGAGCACAAAGACGACCGAGATACCCAGCTCTTGAAAATATACCTAGCTAGGATACAAAAATACTCTTCAGTTATGTAGGAGACGGCTATACGTGTGTATATTGCTGCCAACGGCCTTGCAATGATTTAGCGGTGGCATGGCATTTTTGCTGCCAACATGCAAAAGAATACTATTCATCGCTTTATTTTTCCTATTCAACTACTCATATAAGCTACGCCACACACTTTCTATTCATTGGTGGGATGGTACACCATCCAAAATCCAATACGAAGGTGGCGACAACATAAATGATAGGGTTCCCTAGAAGCCTGAACCCCGAGGTGGCTTAGACAGTACCATATCCATGGGAAATGATATCTCTTGTCCACTGCAAATCAAGCATCTCCCCCAAGCTATTCGTCAAATACAGGACTCGGCGTGCAGAATGGCGGGAGACGCTGTATGTTGATAGTTTATACCCGGTAACGCCTTTCAAGAAGCACCACTAGAAATTATGTACGGAATAGAGCATAAAGCAGAGGCGTGGTACTATGCAATCAACCATGAACTCCGTGCCAAACCTCCACTTTTTTGCCTCCCGTCACTAGATAGGGAATACGTTGTGTCATTGTCTCAGGCGGTAGGATTAGGTTGTCGACGCGCACGACAGGCGCGGTTGACCGGAATACAGATCTTGACAACAAACAAACAAATAAGCAACGAAGACGGCAAACCAATCATGATCGGTTTTCCACCCTTGAAAACGATTCCCGCGTCCACGCTATTGGGTTTCGCCGCCTGCTGATTCGCCCCACCGTTGGGAAGCCTAGACGGTAGATATGCCGATTTGTTTCGTCTAGAGGGGAACCTCTTCACCCCGGCGCTGAGCTTCGCCTGCCGAGAAGATACACGGGAAACCGGGAGCGGGGTAATAGCTCTCTCTGACTGGCGGACCGAGCAGTCGAGTTCAACCAATTTTACGAATCCCATGGTATCTATATATGCCATCCGGGGCCGCGTAGTGTGTCATTGTATAAAGGGAATCCCTAGTATATTGATAGGTTTTGTGACGTAGGGTACCATCTACCTTCGATGTCTCCCGAGATGAATCTATTCGCCGTTACATATTCGAATTTCAAGCGCCGAGACTGTCTGTCGCCTGGGGTCCTTGGCTGGTTTTTCTGGCAGCGGTTTCTTGAGGAGTATGGTTATGTGATGTGTTGCGTACCATCGACACAGCTACGGCTCGATGTATTGTATATGCCGTGCCCGGCATTGCGTGCCTGATGTTGAATGCAGTATTAGCAGCATAAAAGGACGGACCAACGGAGTCGCACATGAAGTACATGGCTCCTTTGATTGCACCCGATGTCTTGATGCCAAGTCAATAGGATTACAAGGCATGAAAAATAATAAAAGATGGGGGAAAGGGCGATAGTTGAACCACGAGTCTACACATATGGCCTGTGCGTTCTTATACAGCCATTATGTGCAACAGCGACAGTGTGAAAAACTTCAGGTCGGCGCCGGACGGCAAGTTAGGAGGAATGAGAAAATCAACAACAATAAACAAAAAGGGAACAAGAATAAATAAAAAAGATGTTTGTAATGAAACCTCCCAGACGAAAGACCCATACCATGGTGCACCATGGGATACTCGGCGGCACAACCTGAAGTCTTCCGCCCGTCACCTATCTCCATCAATTCAAGGTTCGGGGCAGTCAACTGGAGGAAATTCGGGCGGGCTCTCATGGCTCTCCTATTTGCTGGGGTTTCCCGAAAGCTTCAACCGGTCCAGTGTAGGGGGTTAGGCTTTCACTCGAGTGGAGCGAAAGCCTACCTAATCATTCTCATTTTTTTAGCAGCCAGGCTTGAGAGGGACAACAATGGCTAAAGCGCACTGTTGTCGCACCAGAAAGCTTACGAGAATGATTATAATGGACCGGGGAAGGGAAGCTTTGTGTCACCACTCAAGGACCCGACACAAGGGCTCCTCCCAGTCGTACCACTGAGCTAACGGGGTCTTTTCTGAACCAGGAGGGACATTACAAACTGCGCGCTGTTGGGATTCAGCTCGTTATTAGGCCTTATATCCCTTACATTAGGTACCGGATTTGGGTTAAAGGTGACAGGTCAGACTCACAGCACCGTGTTGCCGGACTTCTACCGGATGGTGTTGCGTACGGTAGGAGACATGGTCCATGCGTATCTATCTACTGGCGAACAGTGCGATAGATAGAGAAGCAGGCTGCTTATGGTTGCTTTTGCGGGTGAGTCGGGTTGAAAACGGATTGTGACGGCGTCTTCTACTCGTATCTATGAGTACGAGTGCGTGTAGTTGATCAAGGGCGGAGCAACTAGATAGCCTAGGTTAGAAGTGTTGTGACTAACATGAGTTGCCGGGCCAATGTTCATGTGTTAGATAGTTACTATGTACATGTAGGTAGACCATAGCTACATGTACCAACAATGATAGATATACAATCTGTATCATCTTTGACCTCCGCTTCATCAGCTGTTCTCTGCGTTTACTCGAAGCAAAAACCAAAAAAAATTAAAAAATTGCAAAGTTGGAACGTACACGAATCGAACCCTCCCCTGTCGTCGCAAAGTCGTTGGGCCAATAGTCTGCCCAGGAGACTCTCGGTAGCGTACCGCCCAGCTGGATATGGTTAGAATAGTGGGGGTCGGTCCTAGGTATTAAATGAGCTACCAAGCGAATACTAATAGCGCTGTCAGGAATCGAACCTAACCCCCTTGATAGAGTGTGCTACACTCAGTAGTATTTGGGTATCAACTTGATCTATTCTCTACTTGTACGAGTAGGCAGGAGAAGGCCAGCAGCAAATACACATCTATGGAAAACGTATTTCTATTTCTACGTTTACACAAGTGCAGTCCGGTTCATGGGATATAGGGGTCTTATATGTTAGACCAAGATCAAAAAGAATACTCCTCTTCCCCCCTTCAGAGAAGGCATTTTCAAGAAAAAAGGCGAAAAAAAGAAGCTTGTTCCAACCCGCCTTTGAGCATATCCGGCCACACATGGCGTCCATGGGCAATTGCCTTACTTTTATGCGCATTTTCTGTTATGGTCATATTTTCTAATTTTCTTAGGCTCTTTAAGTCTTTGATCATTGAGATAGATTATCGTGGTAAGACGATCCGCCGCTCTCGATATTGATATCATTTTTGGTCGCTGCCTACTTTGGTCTCATGCGCCTAGAATAACAATTCGGAATTCCGGTCGGACGCCATTACCACTAGGCTACCGGGCTCGAATATTGCTCTCAAGTTGGTTGGTCAGCTAAGGCCTTGTTGTTAAGCTCTGGATCTATTTGCCTTTATATAGGCAATCTCTCGTTCTTGGTCGATCGTGCGTAGCTTGCTTGGCGTGCTCAGGGGTCCAGCTACGTACGTATACCTACGAGTACGCGGTTTATGTAAAGCCATTGGGCGTTACGAGTATCTGGGTATTCGAAATGCTTTCCAATCGATGTGTGTTCTTTACAGGTGTATACAGGTTGCTTGGAGATGCTTGGAGATATATGTATATCCATTTGACCTTGGTGTTTACAAGCAGATTACAAGTACCTAGCAACGTCGCATTCATGCAGCCTTGGCACTTGCGGCTCCTGTGGAGAATTTCGAACTGGCAGGCAGGGCACTCTGTTTACTCCCGAGCTCCTACTTTCTATTCTACTGTCAGTTCTGGAATGGAGTCGTTGCCCCGTTTTGTTTCCGTTCTTCGCACTCCTCGTGTCTTTTCGGTGTTAGGTCAGCTGCCGATCTTTCGGGCGGACCCGGATGGTATTTAATTATGCTTACTCTGATAAATACCCGGTATAGAGATATTCTTGAGCACCCTCTTTTGCTTCTAGTACTCCTAGTCACCACGTTATGTTGTAGGATTTCAAGTGAGAGGCAAATAGAAAAAGGGAAACAAACAATTAAACATAATAGCATATTTTAGGTTGATTCTAAGCTGTCACCTGCTGGGTGAAAGAGGTTTTCGTTAACCTCCTTCCCATGCTACCGATAACTCCATAATGAGTATATCTCCAACTACCTAGCCGAGTATATGCATGTATCAGAACATATGCCAATTGCAGCTTTGTTGTCACGAAAATATGACGGCGGCAGCTCTTTCAAAGCATCCTGCAATTCCCGATAGGTAAGCAGTTATCAGAGCCAGATGACCACCTACAGATAGACCAAGACCGAAAACTTGCTCGCTCTGAGAATTACAGCGGCCCCTAATGAGTCAACCAGCTTGCGCAAGGCTTAAAAAAGAATCCTTTATACAAAGAGCCAATCCCGAGAACTCCGGGAGACGCTAGATGATATCACAAAAGGCTCCGCCATCACAGCTCGCGGCGGTATAGGACTGGGACTTTGGTGAGAAACTTGTTTTGCTCGCTTATGAGTGGCTACTTTCTAAACGAAGTACGCTACGCGCCATCTTACAGCTCCGGTGTTACACGCCAGGAGAGACCTAAGATGGCTTCGGTGCTGTCTGGTCAGGGACTCAGGACAAAGGCGAGTCAGCCCTTTTCGGTAGTGAGGTGGTTCTCGTGAGGTGGAAAAATAAATAAAAGGCTAGGGCTCTGTCTGTAATGTCTCAGGCCTCCTTTTCTCACCACATAGCACTCTCAGATATTTAAAGGAGTAACTGGACATACATCCTCATTTGTATCTCCTGTTTATCTTAGTCATCAGCATCTACACTACACAAGTCAACAACACTCATATTGCGTGAGGACTGCGCCATATCACAACCCTGATGCTATCAGCCAGGACGCAAACGAAGCTTTGCTCACCAAAGCATGCTTCTCATCTTTCTCGACGTCTAGTGCCTCTTCTAACGAGTTCCACACCGAGTCATCTGGCCAGCCTCCGTCTTAGCTTGACCCCTACTACGTCGCAACAGCTTGATAACCACCTTCCATATGGCGCCCGGGCCTTCTCGACGACACCCGTGAGCCATCTACGGGAATTCTTCCCCACTAATGAGACCGAGAATATCAGAAGAACGCCACCGGCATGGCCCCATCACGGCTACACGGAAGAGGAGATGCTGGCCGTAGTACCGGCCCACCGCAAGCCGGTTACATGGGGGGATTCTTTCGCTTGGAAGTTCATGCGCTTATGTCGCTGGGGGATGGACTTCTGCACGGGAATGCGCAGCGAGAAACAGGTCGACAAAGCGAACCCGACCACGGCCACGCACGCCATCAAGCCGCTGACGGAGGCGCAGTGGATGATTCGATTCCTATTCCTCGAGTCGATCGCGGGCGTGCCTGGTATGGTGGCGGGCATGTTGCGGCATCTACACAGCCTACGGCGTCTGAAGCGAGACAACGGCTGGATCGAGACGCTGCTCGAGGAGAGCTACAACGAGCGGATGCACCTGTTGACCTTTATGAAGATGTGTGAGCCGGGCTGGTTCATGAAGCTCATGATCATCACCGCACAGGGTGTCTACTTCAACGGCCTGGTGCTGTCGTACCTGATCTCGCCCAAGATCACCCATCGCTTCGTCGGATATCTCGAGGAGGAGGCCGTCCACACTTACACCATGGCCATCCGACAGATAGACGAAGGACATCTTCCCAAGTGGTCCGACCCGAAATTCGTCGTCCCCGATATTGCCGTCAGGTATTGGCACATGCCCGAGGGTCGCCGCTCGATGCGCGACCTTATAATGTACATCCGTGCCGACGAGGCATGTCACCGTGGTGTGAACCACACCCTCGGCAACCTCGACCAGAAGGAGGATCCCAATCCCTTTGTCAGCGATTATAAGGGCGACAGGACCCCGCCTAGACCTGCACTCAAGGGCGAGGGGTTTGAAAGAGCCGAAGTCTTATAAGCCATTCCAACGATTTTCTCTTCATCTTTGTTTTTCGTTATCCTTATTTTACCATTTTGTTTGTATACTATGCTGTACTTAAAAAGGCGTTTGGGCTTACGGATTGGTTGTTCATAAAATATGGGAAAGGGTTCCAAAAATAAAGGGGCGGTGCTTATAATCTGGGGTGGTGACGGGGTTTGCTTAACTTTCGAGAAGACTCAAACAAATTGAAATGATATCCCTATAGATAGATCCCAGACAGGTTAGGTTAGAGGAAGGGGTGTTTAGGTCGGCTTTACATATAGAAGGCGGATCTGTTCTCTCTGCTCTCTAATGCCCCAGCGTATCCAAACTACTTACCTTTCATCTCATTGACGTTCTGCAGGTTCCGTGAAGAAGGTACATGACCGTGCGGTCTGAGTACTGGAAAATATCAAACCTCCTGCTGTTATGTGGCTGACTGTCGCTCTGAAATACTCAGATAGCTGTACCAGCTGTCGAGAGGAGTTATCGCGCCAAGGCCGTATCGGCACATGATATCCAAGTCAAGTAGACTTAAAGATAAGCATCTACGCTTGGGGATCAGCTATGCCTCACATGCGAGAATGGGTCATACTCGGCTCTCCGAGACTCCAGGCATCTGATTTGGCGGTTGAGAACGCGAAGTAGATATGTCTACTTGTAAGTGGTATCATCTGCATTCTCGCTAAAGGTTGCGACGGTGGAAGTATGAATAGGGGGCTCCTAAACCCAGATGGCATACTTTACATGTGATCCTAGCTCTCATCTCCAAGAGTACGATGGATGTTTGATTTGGGCAACTTGTTGACGCAGACGGCATCGTATATAGTTCCGAGTATGAGTGTTGCCGAGAGTGTGTCGTATTTTTCTCAACGGCTGGCGCGTAGCAGCCTGCTTGACTACTGTTATATTTATCTCGTTATAAAAAGTAAATTTCGCATACGCGATGGTCGTAGTTGAAGTAAAGTTCATACACTATGCTGACACTGTGCATCATGTTGCATCATGATCTCTCTGTTTAGGACATTTATCCATCTTTCCATAACGCAGGCTTGCCGCACTTCTGCCGTCGACGTAGATATGCACACGTGGGATGAATTTTAAGTTGAAGCTTACTTCTGTAGCAGTATTTGTATGCGTGCAGTCTGCTCACTGCCGCAGCATATGCATACAAATTTAATCGCCTTGCTCAAAGACTTCAATTTGCGCCAACTAACGAAACCATCGATATTGTGAGGTGAATACAGTACGTATAAGAGCATGGGATTGACGACACGGTATCATGTCGACAATTGAGATGAGAAGGTGGACCTCTTTGAGCGGATTTGTGCGAGTACTTTATGGGAAGTGGTCATTTCTGGCTAGCGTATAGGCTAATACCGGTATAGCTTCTTGGTTGGCAGAAGCTCACCAATCAATCTGGTCTGTGCACGACCAGTTCTCCCCTTCGCTTTTTTGGCCGCCCTGCATCAGTCTCTTCTTCCCTTCGGAAAAAGTCTCTAGTTACCACCATTCCCCCAACCCAACCACCCGTCCTCAATCTCCTCTCCTTCAATTGCAATCCGGTTGCAATTGATTTTTTCCCCTTCCTTATAGAGGACTTAATATACCTCGTCTAATATGTTCCGTAACGCCCTCAGACAGTCCACGCGGGCCGTGAGCGCCGTATCTGCCTCTGGCAGAGTCGTTGCGGTAGGTCATGCATTCCGGCATCTCCCGTTTGCCTAGAGCCATCGAAAACATTATGCATCGGTTCTTAATCGATTAAGATGCCGCTTCCGAAGCTCAATTGCGTTTTTTTCGCATAGTTTTGATGTCGTTGGCGAGCTTAATAGAGCTTGCACAAGCTTTCGCAGCTGTGGTGACGGATGGAGCTTGGTTTTCGGACACTTTCGGCTAACGGCGTTTTTTCACCCTCAGACACGAAATGCCGCACCCTTCACCGTCCAGGCCCGGACCTACGCCGAAGCAAAGGCCTCACCCACCGAAGTCTCTTCCATCCTCGAGCAGAGAATCCGTGGTGTAGCAGAGGAATCCAACTTGGCTGAGACTGGCCGTGTTCTTTCTGTCGGGTATGTGGATCCTTTCGTCCACGGGCGATATTTTCTATTGGCGCAACGCAACATCACAACACCACCTTGACCTCGGGGCCAACCCAACCGCGATCAATCACCGAAAACCACACCGCATCGTCGAATTGACGTACTTCATTTCCAACAGAGGGTGTTTTTTCAAGAATGGCGGATTTTAATGACTAACCATCGGAATTGTATAGTGATGGTATCGCACGTGTTCACGGTATGGCCAATGTCCAGGCCGAGGAGCTGGTCGAGTAAGCATGACCCCGGGTTCTCAAATGTCGAAGTAAACTCTAACGATTGATAGGTTCGCGTCGGGTGTCAAGGGAATGTGCATGAACTTGGAAGCCGGCCGTGTCGGTGTCGTGCTTTTCGGTTCTGATCGTCTCGTCAAGGAAGGTGAGACTGTCAAGCGTACCGGTCAGATTGTGAGTAGTTCCTTTTCCCACACGGCATGATGGACGTATGGCTCATTATTTTGACACTAGGTTGATGTTCCTGTCGGCCCCGAGCTTCTCGGCCGTGTCGTTGATGCCCTCGGTAACCCCATCGATGGCAAGGGACCCCTAAACAACAAGGAGAGACGTCGTGCGCAACTCAAGGCTCCCGGTATTCTGCCTCGCCAGTCCGTCCGCGAGCCCGTCCAGACCGGTCTCAAGTCCGTCGACGCCATGGTTCCCATTGGCCGAGGCCAGCGTGAGCTGATTATTGGTGATCGTCAAACTGGAAAGACTGCCGTCGCCCTGGATGCCATGCTCAACCAGAAGCGATGGAACAACGGCACTGATGAGAAGAAGAAGCTTTACTGTGTCTACGTCGCCGTCGGCCAGAAGCGATCTACCGTCGCCCAGCTCGTCAAGACCCTTGAGGAGAACGATGCCATGAAGTACTCCATTATCGTCGCTGCCACTGCCTCCGAGGCTGCCCCTCTCCAGTACCTCGCTCCTTTCACTGGTTAGTCTTTCCACCTCTTTGCAAATTCCGGGCTTTCTTTGTGCTCGTAGTGCGCGTTAGTTTATGTACTGATTATTGAAATAGGCGCTTCCATCGGTGAGGCTTTCCGTGACGCTGGCAAGCACGCTCTTATCATCTACGACGATCTGTCCAAGCAGGCCGTTGCCTACCGTCAAATGTCTCTACTGCTCCGCCGTCCTCCCGGACGTGAGGCTTACCCCGGTGATGTCTTCTACCTGCACTCTCGTCTGCTCGAGCGTGCTGCCAAGATGAACGACAAGCTCGGTGGCGGTTCCATGACTGCCCTGCCTATCATCGAGACCCAGGGTGGTGATGTGTCCGCTTACATTCCTACCAACGTCATTTCCATTACCGATGGCCAGATCTTCTTGGAGGCTGAGCTGTTCTACAAGGGTATCCGACCTGCCATCAACGTCGGTCTGTCCGTCTCTCGTGTCGGTTCCGCTGCTCAGGTCAAGGCCATGAAGCAGGTCGCTGGTTCATTGAAGCTCTTCTTGGCGCAGTACCGTGAGGTCGCCGCTTTCGCCCAGTTCGGTTCCGATCTTGATGCTTCCACCAAGCAGACTCTTGCCCGTGGTGAACGCGTAAGTCCACCTCCAACTCGCGAGTTAAGGAAAAGGTACTGACAATCATATTATAGTTGACCGAGCTCCTCAAGCAGAAGCAGTACTCCCCCATGGCCGTTAACGAGATGGTTCCCCTCATCTTTGCCGGTGTCAACGGTTACCTTGACAACGTCCCTGTTAACAAGATCCTCACATGGGAGGCTGACTTCTTGAGCCACCTCAAGACCAACGAGGCCGATCTTTTGGCCACCATTGAGAAGGAGGGTGCCATCAGCAAGGACCTCGAGGCCAGATTACGGGATGTTACCACTAGCTTCACCAAGAGCTTCATCGCATAAAGCGATTGGATTTAATTAGGAGAAACATCGGCGTGGGGGTCTATTGTCTATACCGTGGGGGCCCGAGTTGGTGGAAACTGTTTTATTTAGAGGCTGCGAGTGTCGACGGGTGCTGAATTATGAGGATATGGGTTAGAGATGGAAAATCCCCAGTTTCCAACCCTTGTAAAATAGAGCCAAAAACTCAAAGAGCATCTGATTCCTTTTGTCTTGTATAATTCAGCCATCCCTCGTTTGTGTCCATTGAACGGATTCGTAGTCTTCCATCAGTTCCCGAGATACCATGATATATCACTACTTGAGCTTGATCTCAAATACTATTATCAAACACTACTTCCTATGCCTTATTCTCATCAGGTGACATGTGGATGACGAGAATCCACCCATCGACACTGGTAAAGGCGTCTTGGAACTGGCTAAAAAGATTACTACCAACGGTGTAATGGTTCATCTTACTCACACCACCCGTTTCCTGATCTCAAGGTATATATAGGTACTTTACTTTACCCATTGCCTCATGAGTCCACCTCTTCATGGCTAAGTAAGGTGCAAGCTAAGATGGCCGTAGCTTTGCCTTTGGGTGCTGTCGTCCGTAACCACGTGCGATCACCCGATGCAAGGGCAAAGATGATATTGCCATTGCGGTTCGTACCGAGGGCGAGACGAGACTTAGCATGTGTGTCCAAAGAACAATTTTCCTGCATATACACCTAGAGACCTAGAAAACCTATAGCCAGGTGCTATTGAATACCTGGGCTAGCAAGCGATGCTCCTTCTACCCGGCCGTTCGCGCAAGGTGCATATTATACCGATCGATTTGGGTCTTTTACACTCGATTTCGAGGTATCGAACGTGCCATATAGGGCGCTGCGCTCTTAGCTCTTATATTCCCGGCATCACCGCAGCGTATATTTATGTACATTATTTCTGCGAATTGGAATGAGCCAAGAATGAGTTTGGAGGATACACTATGTTGCGCTGGCTGTTCCGTTCCTAGTTCTTTAAAACAGCAATTGACAGACCGCTGTCAACAGATTTAGTCTGGAGATTGACATTGTTTATATCACCCATGAATAGTTCAAATTAGCATTGAGACTTAGGCGATGTATAGGGTAACCTGTATCTACATCATATCTTTAAGATGTTGGGACAGGAGAATCCTTGCGTATGTATATTGATTACTTATTTATAGGAAGGAAGTTGCTGTGGTCTACTCGTATGAAGTAGGTAGTTACAATACGTGTAGTAGCTACCGCGTGTCAAGTAAGATATGTTGCACTGTGGTACTGTACCTTGGTGGCTCCGCATTTTCGGCAGCTTCCAAACTGACATCATCACCTCCGTCATTAACGCTTAGCTACAAACAACTTTCAATTTTTAATTCAAACTTCGAGTCTGCAAAATACATAATAGGAGACAATAGAAGAACCTATAGAGACTCACTGCTTTTCCCCGTGAGTCTAGATATTGCATTTGAACAAAGCAAGCCTGTTAGCGAATTTGTCGAATACGCTCAACCTGCGGCGCTCTTGATATCATTTCATCACTTACATCTCTCCAACAAACCTCAAATGAGCGATAACAAAGTCGAAATGTCGTCAGTGACGAAAGGAGTTATCAACAAGGTGCGCCAGATGGTGCCGCCGATGCTTGAGACATTTCATAAAGGTGCGAAGAAACTGATATACTAAAGACTTGCAACAGTGTCAAAGGGGAGTAAACAAGCTGACATGACATTTCTAGGTCAGCTGGGTC
Source organism: Poronia punctata (assembly GCA_022579005.1). Taxonomy (NCBI): domain Eukaryota; kingdom Fungi; phylum Ascomycota; class Sordariomycetes; order Xylariales; family Xylariaceae; genus Poronia; species Poronia punctata. Next base: position 22,313 of record MU401492.1, on the reverse strand, counting down.
GTGTAGCTGTCATTGGTGGTAGCGAAGACTACACAGGTGCACCATACTTTTCTGCCATGGCTAGCGCTCGGTTAGGCTGTGACATGGTATGTGACCATAGCTATGTCCGCTACATATGAGAGGGATGAAGGACCTACAATATTGACTTCCAATTTTAGTCACATCTTATCTGCACACCCGGCGCAGGCGCCGTTATCAAGACATACAGTCCAAACTTGATGGTTCACCCGCTCATGCGCCAGACGCCGCCGCCGTCTCAAGCGTCTTCTACACCTGCGGCAGACAAGGATGCAGAGCAGGTCTCGGGTCGTATCATCGACATGCTTCCCCGCTTGCACGTGCTAGTAATCGGACCTGGTCTCGGTCGTGACCCTTTGATGCAGGAAACATGTGCGCGTGTGCTAGCCGCGGCCCGGAAAAGTAAAATACCAGTCGTCCTGGACGCGGACGCGCTGGCCATAGTAATAAAGACCCCCGAGCTTGTCATGGGCTGGCGCGAGGTAGTGTTGACCCCCAACGTTGTCGAGTTTGGGCGTCTGTGGAAGGGAGTGTTCCCAGACGACCAGCAACAGCAGGACAACAAGTCCGAGTCGGCGCAGGTTGAGGCCCTCTCCAAGGCTCTCGGCGGCGTCACCATTGTGCAAAAGGGCGGCAAGGATTTAATCAGCAACGGTGAGACGACTCTGGTCGTTGACCTCAAGGGCGGCCTCAAGAGATCCGGCGGCCAGGGTGATACGCTTACTGGGAGCATCGCTACGTTCCTTGCTTGGCGCAAGGCATATATGGATAAGCTATGGGACCACGGTGGCCATCTAGAGGAAGCGGAGACGTTGAGTCTAGCGGCCTTTGGTGGTGCGGCTATCACGAGGGCAAGTTTCGATATCCCCATCTCATCCGTCACTACTTTCTAGGTAGACGTGTCAGCTGACATGTCCAAAATAGGAGTGCTCCCGTCTGGCCTTTGAGAAGTACGGCAGAAGTTTGCAGGCTAGCGATTTAACGGACCAGGTACACATCGCGTTCCTGAACATCTTTGGCGAACCCACACCCACTAGGTATGATGACTCCTGACTGGCCTTGAAGCATCCATGAGACTTTACTAAAGAGTTGCAGCTAGGACACGGCAGGATTCGCACCTATAGGGGCGTAGTAGAACAAGTATAGAGCAATGGAGCACTGAGGACTTGCGCCGATAGCGATACAGCCTGTCTGACGTGGATTTTGCATGAGAATGTGAGCCTAATTGAAGCTCGTATAGCGTGGCCAGTAGGTCGGTGCCAGTCCTTAAATGGCGGCCTAATAATACTCTCTATCTAATACAAAGCTCGCCGTGCATATGGGTTGGAATGTGTGAGTGCGGTGCGTTTACATTGCATTATAATCTCGGTGATCTACCAGAGTTTTGCCAACTATTCAGTACATTCCCAAGACGTAACACCATATAGGTACTGCATAGTATATGGCCTCCTTTAACCTAGGTTACTTGGTAGCGGCAAATGGAGATACAACGATCGCAGCCGGGCTACTCACCTAATACCGCAACATCTATCCACGGCTCTACGCATTATGGGCATACACGGCCCTCCCCCAGGGTCAAAGAGATGGAGTCTATTACATGCCGTCAAGTGGCGGGGAGTATTAGAATAGGAATGTGTATTGTTTGTTCATTTATGTTGCTGTTTATATATCTTGAGCAAGCTCAAAGTGGGCGGAAATACTGAAGTCTCAGATTAACCACTTCCCCTGGATGTTTGTTGCGTTTTGGTGGACTCTTCTATTTTCGAATCCTATCCCATCTATCTCGCTTTAGATTTAGGAGCGCATATTTTGTTAAAGCGCTATTTATATGTAACGCTTATATCTACGTTCGTCGGAGACTTCTACGTGTATTATTTTGAGGAAGGGAGGGGAAATAGTGCAAAGTGCCTAGACCGCCTACTTACTAGTCATGGATAATAGAGAAGTCTATACAAGGTTATGTATGAACCACCAATATACCCGTTACAATCGTACAGACAAACAGGTTTACAGGGTTCGCCAAACATGGATTGCGTAGCCGACAGAGTGGTATTTAATTTATATCATTTAGATTTTTGTCTTAGAGAATGCGGCTGTTTGCACAATGTCAACCGGAAACATGCATGATGCAAAGGCGAGAGCGGATTCCAAAGTGGGTTCCTCCCGCCCGAGTCCGCACGGGCTACCCTTCCCTCCCGGCTGCCACTCGCTTCAGGCCGAGATCCATTGGCCTGCGTTATAGAAGCAGGTTGCCGTTAACACTACATAGGGGAGTGTGCCGGATCTTATCTGTCTACCTGTGTTCCGACCGACCGACCGGTTCTTTGTCAAGTTAATTTTGCGAGTAGTGAGGAATTGCTCCCTAACTAGGAGAGGGGTATTATATATGGCCCGGTTTCCTCTTCGTCGCGGGGGAGGGGAAATGAGACGATGTCCTAGATATATGAGTCGAAGACTGTGTCCGTGATTCACATTACAAAAGTCGGTGGTCTGGACCTTTACATAAGTGTATATGTGAGTTAAGGGGGAAAGAGGGGGGAGGAGGGGAGGGACTCGACTCGCTCCCTTCAGACCGAAAGATGAGTGAGTTATGTATCAAACTTCAGGAGTGTGCAAGACATTGATTGATGTAAAGACTAAAACTAAGTGTACCTACCGGGTTTCTATTTGTCGGGAGCAGAGGGGGGGTTTTACCCAACCCTTAACCTAGTGAATACTGTAGTATGTTTTGGAGCGTCTCCCCCGCCTATGAGAGACATACGTGTATACCAAAGCGACATGATTCTTTCTGCCTGCTCCCCTCCCTTCCCCACAGACCTCTTTGGAAGGGGGGGTAATCAAAATCTTTTGGCCATAAAATGAAGCTATCGTTGACCGTCAAATGGGAGAAAAGAGGATGTGATGTGATTAGTCGATCATAACCGCTGGGATCTGCCAATATGTGTGCATAACAAATAACGCCAGTCCTCTTTTAGATGTTGGTGGATCTTACTATACGGCAGGCAAATCGTTGTGATTGTTAGCGCAAGGGTATATCTCATAATTTAGAAGGTATCCACACGATTTGTGGGGGTTGCTTTAACCAAATGCAAGTTGCAAGTGCACGTAATTGAACTTGGGTAGTTGACGGGAAGTAGGAGGCTTGGTAATGCCTCTTTTTACCATATCTAGTACCAAATACCGGGGCTATGCTTCAAGCTATCGTGTGGCTTATACTTATATACTACCAACCCTTTCAGACCTGAAGTAAAGCTTGCTTTTGGTGAAACGATGATTTTCCATTTCTCAACTCAAATACTCTGATTGCCTCAAACACTATTCTGCAGACCCTTCTCAAGGGGTCGGGTCGATTTTGAGCGATTCAATTTGTTCCTGACCAAAAACATGTCAAACTCAAGTCTTTCTATGTGGGCGTCACTTATTTACATCGTGATGTGTAATCCTCCCCCGCTTTCGCTCTTGGAGGTTTTCAAGATGATGTCTTGTAAGCGCCGCGCGCAACACCCCCGATGAAGATCAGTAACAAATGTTACATCCGGACCAGGGTTGCTACGGGGCACAAGGCACGAGGACAAATTTATGGCAAATGGGCGTTGACAAACTGGGTCTTGGGTTCTGATTGGAATTGAAGTCCTTGCCATTCTTCAACACGTCAAGATATATTTTTGCAAAATCGCTGTCACCTTATCATCCAAAGCCGTTCGGAGAGTCACGCGACGTACCATGAACAGATGGATCAAACAAATCTTTGAGATGTACTGTTTCTGCGGCTCAAGTGGTCCCCGCGCAGGTACATAAGGCAGGTGCACTTTTGTGAAGGGATCACCGGTGACTTCGGATCGTCGCGAGACGTTGACTAATGTAGGTACCATAATCGCGATTCGAGTCAACGTATCTCGATTGCTTCTATTTTACGAGTACAATGCTTGAGTTGTACGATGATTGCCCATCTATGTCGCATATGTATTAACCTACATGTGCCTGCCATACTAAAGTGCCACCCACCATTCCTTGCCCGTGGCATCAGAAATCACCCAGTAGATGGAGGAGCACAGCTTGATCGTCAATAGCTCGTACTACCCAACTCCTATCCAAGCGAATGTCTAGCGTTATTCAAGACAAAATCCCAATTAATTCCTTAGTCGATACACAAACACCCCACAAACCTGCGGTGACGATAAGTTCAGAAGTTGTCAGAACCAACAACTGATAAGTATGATGCGGGGGCTCACTAGAAGAGCAATTCCAACGATCACAGAGACTCGCATGTGCTCTTGCAAATCAATAACAAGATATTTTGGATGTGCTTTTGTTGGTTTTTCCCTGCATAGAACCTAATCTAGTAAGGCTTAAGCCACTGCCACTATACTCTTGGCGATATCGACAAATGGTATAGTCCAACGGTATAAGGCATGGGCTTGACAGGATAGCTGCCGTTTCTTTTCCGGCAGTCACGACCCCCCGGCTAGTTCTACATTCCCAAAATCATCATTTTATGGAGAATTAGCCAATTGTAACGCAGCATTCCTCGTCTCCCTCAACTCGTCACACCGTCACCAGCATTCATACATGATACCCATATTTCATGTCCCAAGTCGATTCCCTACTTCGGCTTCCCATGTTTTTAGTCACAGCTGGAAGCCCATTCATCTGACATAACAGCGATATATTCCCCATAATTGCTTCTCGTACCATAGGATAGAGTCGAGTACTTAGGCAATCCGATAGTATTAATCTTTCCTGAGGAAAAGAAAAAAGAAACATTATCTATTTTATTCAATTCATACCAACCAGCACACCCTCCATCATGATGTTACCTTAGACTTATACCAGCTCGTGGCTGACAATATAGAACTTGCACTTTCTTCCCCTCGTGTACCTTACCTCGGTCTCACTCGCTCCTTCACTTTCAGAAACGCACACTCTTTTTTCTTTCACTCTTCTTATTTACGTGTGGACAAAACATACAGTCCCGTAATCGTCTTCATTTGTTAGCATATATGGTTCTAATATCTACCTATGTACCAGCCACCCTCTTAGACTGCGATGTCTTGACTTAGACCTCATACTGCCAGGTATTACTCGACTAGAACCCTCCCGCCACACACAACCGGCCCTTTTTTTGTGCTACGGCTGGACCAGTTCTCTACGTCCTAGACGACACTAACATCGTCTCTGTGGCTTTCAACTAAGACACTTACAACCCTTCTCCTGATCGTCACACGAGCTTGTCACCCCTTACATTGTATTAGCCCCTGGGGGCGGATGTTTAAACCGCCAAACGTCGGTCGAGACATTGACAGCCATTATCTACCTGATCGTCTCCTGGGAGTCTGCCGTCAAGCTTTTCCCACTTGAGTTATCCGAGGCCACTTTACCAGCACGCTGAGTCGTACAATATCACGCCTATACGCTGTATCGTCGATCGCCTCCACAAGACTCGCACGCCGTACGCCGCTGTTTTCGCTATACTTGTTTCCTATAGGATTACATCTCACTTTCCTAAGATTATAACGATCCACAAACTTGGGCACCCTACGGAGCTTATGATCCACTGCTCTGTTGATCTACCGAACCTTTATTTTCGTATATTTGTCTTTATTAATAACAGCCGGCCCCATACCGGCCTCTTGTCTAGTACGTGAACAGTATGCATTGCGTCGTCCTGTATCTGGCTAACTGTTGGTTAGATTAGAATGGACCCGATGGTTGATAGTTCACACTCACGCAACACTTCAAATAATCTACGAAAGATGGCACATGGGCTTGAGAGGTTGGAGCGTTTGATTTCCGGGTCGAAGCGGAGGGAGAGAGAAAAGCTCAAAGCAGCGCAACAACAACTAAACGACCTAGCCGCCAAGTCTCGGCAGCCCTCGGGGCCGATATTTCCATCACCGTCGTATTTACGGCCCACTTCGATGCAAATGATTGCCCGAGACCCTAAAATTGAGGGACGGGACGGTGATAAGGGACGTTCTCATAGCGTTCCGAGCATGCAGCAAGCAAATTCAAGGCGGTCATCGGGTGCTTCTAGTATTACTGTCGTTGCGGACCGGCCAGGTCGATCGGATAATTCAACCTCACCCCTGCGGCACGAGGATAGGGGCTCCCAACCGGCGTCACGTTTGGCTCGTTTCAGATTCCCGGAGGACTCTATTTTCAGGAACGATCAGTTGGGGCGAGAACGAACAAAAGAGCCCCCTACCCGAGATATATCACCCCGAGCCCTTGAGCCTAGGAGGCCGTCAGAAAAGAAATTGATGGACTGGAATCCGGAGCTCTTTGACCCACTCGAATTCAAGACCTCGTTTAACGATCGTCTTTGGGGACCCACGAGCGAAACCACAGAATCAACATTGCTGCCTTCTCCGGATTTTGTACAGCCAACGCCAATTTCGGACAGCTGCAGACGTGTCAGCGACGCGTCTACGCTGATAAGCAGGCCCCCTCGCATTTCGCAATGCGATGCGGTTCAAAAGTTGACTCTAAACTTGAGGCAAAAATCGATAGCGCCTTATTCTAAGCCGCTAATACTCTCCCCCTCGGTGTCGGACAAGAGACAAAATGCGCCCAGGCACGTCGTCCGTAGATCAATATCTCTAAACGTCCTATCACCACGCCCGGATACGCCGTTAATTCCCATCGGCAAGGCCAAACGGGGAGGAAGTGTCCGGGGGACACGGTGTAAGGATTTGGAGGACCTCGGTTTAAACCAGCCAGTAGATGGGGAGGATGAAACCGGTTGGCCTCTCAAATCGTTACGGAAATCTGCAAGCACATCCACGCTTTCCCTCTTGGAATTACAACTCACTAGCGACGACGTCCTTCTAGAGCCTACGTTCGATGACTTTTACGGTCTAAGCGATGATGATATCGCGGAAAGCCCGCCTCCCACGCCAGCCTATGTGTTTCAAGCCCCCCCAACGCCGCCTCGTAAGGATACGCCCAGGCTTGGCGGGTTAAGCCATACACCACGATCATCGGGCTCGCAAGACATGGGCTATAAGCATCGAAATGAGGAAATAACGCCGCCGCGTACTCCGACAAATTCCCATACTATAACTCCTGCGTCTTCGCCCATCAGCCCACGCGACACAACTGGCGCACTAATGGCTGCAGAATTGGCCAAGAAGTACGGTTTTGCTGTCTTGTATGTTCTGAGTTTATGGCCCCTGAGCGAGATTAGTAACTCGAGTACCTTGGGCAGTACGCAGCAAATGAACTCTCAGTCACCGAACACAACAAGACCTACGAGGCATGAGGCTTCCAGTAAAAAGTCTAAGATGACTGGTCGTGTCTTGGCAGCGTACGGTCTACAAGAGGTTCCGTCACCATTCGAAATAGTAACCGAGACGCATCTGGCCGCACTGGACTGTGAGGAGTGGAATGAATACCGGAACACCAACGCTGGCGTTGGTAATATATCGCGTGGATGGATTCGCGGTTTCCACAGCAATTATCAAGTCTCGGGGACGGAGGCGACTACGACCGCGGGGTCCTCCTTAGATGACTGTTCCCAAGAGGGAGGCATCGTTTTTGGAGCCTATACGAAAAGGGGTGCCGACCATATAATACCACCCAGCGGTTCTACGGAGAGAGATTTGCTACTAAACCAAATATCCTCTGATGCTATATCGCTGGTCGAGGCTTTGGCCAAGCACCCATCGAACCAGGTCAAAACTTGGAGTCCTGCACGGACTCTTCAGAAGGGGATAATAGAGTCGCAGTCACATATGCTGTGCTCCTAACACCCATTAGAGATAGCGTTGTACTCCCATCCGCAACATTTACGAGCGCCGTTGCCACATCTATTTTCCTGAGCATCAAACTGCGCTGCTCAGTGCCCGCCACGTTGCTGGCGCATTTCCTATTATGAATCTGATCCTGCGATGATTTTAAGAGGCTATTTGGCTGGGCCTGTTGCTATATACGGTAGAGATGGTGGGACGAGGTGTATGGGTGTTATATATGACGAGGTGGCGCTATGCGAGTAGGTGTGTATTGACACGTTCGTGGTTGCGGGACTGGGCTACTGTGTACAAATGTGTAGTACGAAGCCCAGTGCCTCGGAAAAGATGTCTGAGTGGATACTCGGGGCCGCCTTATGGAAACCATTTGAAGCCACATGGATGGAAAATGGAAATTTTGTTATTAGCATTACGAGTAGTTATCAAGCCAAAAAAAAACAACAAAAAAACATGTCAAGTATTATACTTGACCATTGCATTCAAAAGGCCTCCAAACACCCGCACGCCCAAGTTCATGTGCCAAATTACGCCCTCGCCAATTCTATCCAACTATATACATCACGGATTCTTCCTATTCTTTTCCCCATCTTTATGATGCTCATCATGTTTGTCATCTCCGGAGTCGTGCCCTGCCAACCTATGGGCCAACTGTCTAATTTGATGGGCCGCAGCAGTCCGACCGTCTGTGACAGCCGTGCGATGAATATCGCTGAGCTCTCTCGCCAGGTTGCTAAGGGAAGCCGACGCATGACTCGAGGTATGCCGAATCTCATCTTGGGCTAGCCGTCCGGTGTCGTCGAGGGCCCGGAGTGTGCGTGACTGGTGTTCGTTCACGGCCTGATCGACTCTAGCCGACGCGCTGTCCAGCTGTGTCCTCTGTTCCTCAACCACGTCCCTAGCGGCTTGCTTTCCTTGCACTACGGCAGCGCGGGCCTCGTTAGCCTTGCGGTCCAGCTGTGCCCTCTTTTCTTCAACCGCATTCCTAGCGGCCTGCTTTCCTTGGACAATAGCAGCGCGTGCTTCCTCGGCCTCGCGGTCCAGCTCCGCCTTGTGATGCTGAATGTCTCGGACGGCGTCTCCTTTGAGCTTCTCGATCTGCTTCACTTCCTCGTCCGTCATCTTGGCTATACCTTTCACCTCCTCCAATCCTTTCAACTTATCGGCCAGTTTCGAAATGTCGAACCCCCCGATTTCCTTGTCTTTGTCCCTGTCGCCGCTTCGCCGCTGGTTCGTGATGGACGTGTAGCTGTCGGGCGTGTTTAGCTCAATGTCGGCTTTCAGGTTATTGTACATCTTCTCGATCGTCTCGACGACTTCGTATACGTCTAGATTGTGTCCTGGACGCATGAAGTCCCGCTCGCGCTGTTCGATGAATTCGCGGATTTTCTTCCATTCGTTTCCGTACTTTTTTGTTTTTGGAAACATTTCGTCAGAACTAACTTACTTACTTACTTATTTACTTACGTAGGTGATGGATGGGTGAAAAGGTTGTCTTCTTACGTATTTAAACCTTCCCGGCAACCCGGAACCTTTAAGAAAGGTCAAGAACCCGGCAATGACGGTATTCAGCGCGCCAAAAGCCGTGACGGCACCGGAACTGGCCTTCGCGGCGCCCAGGGCCGTCAGAGCGGCGGCGATGACGATCTGCAGGAAATAGCACCCGTTGATGACGATGGAGAAGACCTTGAAGCTGTCTTTGGCCTTTTGTTCCGAATGCACGATGCGCGCGTATAGACCGATGTTGGCGGCTGGACGGGTCCCGTGCGGACTCGTTACCGTGAAGCCGAGATAGGGCCATGTTTGGATCCCGAGCATTAGGCGGAAGAAGGTGAGGGGGTCTCTTTCCGGGTCGAAGTGGTATGGTTGTCCTTGTCCTTGTCCTGATACTGTCGTCGCTGTTCCACCTGCTTCGGCTCCGGGCATTGTTGGTGGGTAGCCATTGTTGTTGTTATTATTATTATTACCTCCTCCTCCTCCTCCTACTCCTACTCCGCCGGTGGTGGGCTCCGAGCCCTCTTGCCCTGGTCCTGGCCGGTGGTGATAGAATTTCGAAACGAAACTTTGTGATTGTTCGGCTGTGCGAGCTTCTCGCGGAGACCGGTTCAGGACCAGCCTTAGGGCCGCGCCTAAGAAGGAGCTCATGGCCTGTATAAATGAAAATGAAAAAAAACCGCCACACGCGGGTATCTCTAGGTGGGAAAGTGGTTTTTTTTCTTATTTCTTTCTTTCTTCTCTCTTCCCCAAGACCGACTGACTGACTACTCGTACGTTAGTTAGATAGAGACTTTGGTTGGCCGGAAGAAGACCCGAGAGAGAACAACAACAACAAAAACAACAACCAGAAAGTATGCGTACGAGTAGGTAGATAGACAGGGAGTATGTTGCCTACATATCGATCTGCATGAAACGGTTTTTTATCTTTTGCTTTTTCTTCTTTTTCCTCCGAAGACACCTTTCCCCACCCCCCTCCCCAATCGTTACCGGACCATGAACTCCAACGCGGCCGAGTAGGTAGGTTTAGGTAGGTAGTCTAGGCTCGATTACACATATCCCCCATGCCCAATGTATACTCGTATATCCTTGGTACATTCATTGCTGGATCAGGTACCTACCTACCCTTAGCCTACCTCGCTGCTGCTGCTGCTGCTGCTGCTGCTGCTGCTGCTGCTGCCCATCTCATCCCATGACAGATACGCTAAAGAGGCCCGCATATTGATTGCATGGCCCCTTAGACGCTCACTTTCTCAATTCTATCCTATCTAAACAGGGTAACCGTTGTCTTCAGCTGGCCCGTTGCACTAGGTAGCTTCCCGAATTGGAGAAATAACGTCCCCGAAAGGGGTGTGGTCGGACCTATCATAGGTCTAGAGACTAGGAAACTTCGGCTTTCACAGGAAAACATGGGGAGGGGGAGGGTTTTTTCTTCTTCTTCCCTTTCGAATTACCGGAACTAAGGTTAGTCTAGACAAGAATTTTAGCTTACCCAGTATGTAGCTAGGTTAGAAAGGACCAGGGTAAGGACTAGGGTAAGGACCAGGGTGTTGTAAGCTAAGTAGATACCGGACCAATATGTGTTGTATAATACGGGACGTTCCGTCTTCTCCTCCTCATTTGTCTACTTTATTGACGCCGTCATTTCTTCGGTTATTATTTGTTGTGCCTGTTCAAAATTAATCTTGTCAAGTTGGGTGGTGGAATAGATACTCGTATAATCGACGCCGATCGCTTGAACGTCTGGGCTTTTCGGAATATTGGGTTTATCAGTAACCTGGACCAATAGATGTACTCAGTAGGTAGCGCTGTCGATGTATTTCCCCTCCCATGTTACATGATTGAAAGGATCTAATCTGAACCGAGATTGCGGTTCCGGTAGATACGTACTCGTAAGCGTACGCGGATATAAGAAAATAAGAATGATGAAAATAATAAAAAGTCCCGTGCTGTGATGATCATCTTCGACTACGGTAGGTATATCATCCCCCTCCGGTTTTGCTGAAAAACGATTAGGGATACATACCATAGCGCTAACATACCAAGAAGCTGGGGCTTATGATGTCTATGTAGGTATATAGGTATTTCTCATCTCGGGACTCCCTTTCGTTTTGTTTCCCCCGGTTGAGCAAGTTGGGTAAGTCTGCATGACTAAGTAATAGACGGCTTTATATTTCCAACCTGGTCTTACTTACCTCATGTACTGAGTCCTACCCACCTACCTGCATATGCACACATACAGACCCATACAATATTGTTTTGCCTATCTGCGCATGATTCCTTCTGCGATGTTCTGGGCCTTTGTCAAATAATTCGTCAATATGTACACGTATCGTAGAGTGGATTATAACCACCTACACATATTGGTAGCTCGCGGCACTCCCTCCAAGTCAAGGTAACAATTACCCTCCATTTAATATATGTACTCTCGCACAGAATTGCCTGGTAAACTAACATTGCAAAGGCCTTTGCAAGTACTAAAAACTACTAGTTCCTAGTCAGGAGGATTTTGGCATAAGCAAACCACTTTCGGATGGCTTATAACAGGTTTGCACATACCATAATCATGATCTATAATCCGAATAACAAGATACCGATGGCGGCGTTGCTAGAGAGTAGGGATACGGATACCATGATATCAAAAGAGGCCGGAGATGCTGCAATAAAAACAACATGCGTTGGCCACCGAATTTCGTCTATTATATAGAGTGACCCGATAGCGGCGATCAGATTTTGCTGTTCGCCAGCTACTAAGCACTCTCTGGCGGGCGGCCTGTGCCCTCAGCCCCGTGATCTGAGTCGCTAGATTGGTGGCCCGATCTACCTATGAGCCGCTGCTTCACGGCCTCCCTGTCGGTATTTAAGGTCCAGCCGGTCCAATCCGTAGCTCCACCGCCGTCGGTAGCCTTCAGCGTTGCTGTTATCTTTGGCAGTGGAGGGGCGCCAGGAGATCGCCCGGAGCTGCCTCTATCGTCTGTTTGTTTCAACAATGCAGTATAGCACTCCTATCGCTTCCCCAGTATAAGTGCTGGTTGGCAAGTGTCGTCTGAAAAGGCTACCCATTGTCGTATGAGCGAGGGGTTACCATTCCTATGTGGAGGAATAATCTGGCCTTTCAGTCCCTTCTTGAGTTCTTAAAGGAGGCCTTGGATCACTTTCTCTTCTGCATCTTGGATGAGGCGAGAGTAGAATCAGCTGCTAAGCTTATCCTGAAAAGTGTCAGAAAAGCTAGACGTACTAGATGTAAAAAGGGTATGGGTATAGGTACGCTTTGGTCTTTCGGTCCGGTAAACGCCGCCTTCCATTGGTGCCAGGGCCGCGAGAAGCTTGCATATCGAAATACATTGTGCCTAGGATATCCAGCACGAGCTATGAAGGTTTCAAAGCCCTTCGGTCATTTGAGAAAGCGACTTCGGCGATGGCTGCTAGTTGTTCCTTTGTAGGCAGGCCAAAGGAGACAACAAGTCATCTCGATGCCACATTATTAGGAATACTAATGAATGGCTTTGGATCTCGATAGTCTTCTTCGAATGTTATGTCCTGGCCCGAAGTAAGAGAGATGACTTTGAAAGTGTCTTCTCAGATGGCTACCTAGGTACTTAACCTAGGCACATTGTTACTGCACATTTTACTTTTTCCTACAGGAAGGCATGACCACTCTTGTGTTTCACCTCTCTATAACCATAGGAAGTTGCCCTTAGGGAGGTAAGTACGAACAATACGTGGTAACCACTTACATCATAAGCACCGGTAACAGACGGACAGACAGACAGGAAACTACGAGACGCACAGGTAAGGTAGGTGATTGCCTGCTTTCAATATATACATTTTATATAGCATGTACGTTAGGGATACAACTTATAACCATGCAATGCAATGTAACCACAACCTGCAACGTACGTGTACCAGAGTTAACATTGCAAGTTCCCCATGTCAGCTTACTCCCGTCAACGGTAAACGGCTTGCTGATAAAAACGGCCACATTACCTGCCGCTTACGTACGTCAAAAAAAGGGTTGCATTAGTTATTGCCATTTTCCTAGCTGATCATCTGTCTTGGAACCCTCGAATGCATATCTGATATATGGAACCAGCTTTTTCATCGAAGAAATGGGCACGTGGACTGTTTTCTACCACCCCCTGAGGATCCTAATTGGTAAGGGGTGCATGGAACTCATTGTATTGCAATATATGGTATCAAAGGCTTTTAGGTTGGCCGTCGAGATGAATATAGTCCGCATTCCGCAGCCGTTAAAACATTGGCCAATCATGAGCTCGATTAGGTATATATCTAGGAGTCGCCTGTTTGTTTTGCCACATGGTCAAGGCTTTGGCAGTTTGCAAGGTTGCGGTTTGTGTCACATCTCCGCTTTTCAGTAGCGCGGGTAGGATGTGTAGGATGCCTGGTAGGTAAGCAAGGAATCTGAGATCTCATACCAACGTAATTACCTACTTACATAACCTGCTACTTTATGTTAATAACAGAATTGGCATTCGGCCTCCCTCGTATAACTGATGCCGGGGCTATCCAAATTCCCAGTATAAAAAAATGTTTATTGCTTATCAGTCTAACAAAGTACGTGGAGTCTACTCGTAGTAGGTTACGATCTAGAGACAAAGCTCAAGATCAAAACCCGACACCTCGGTTCACACCACAATTAGCACCAGATATACTTTGATGGTGGATACCTAACCCACTATTGCAAACGGCGCATCTCCGCAACCAACATTGAAGTTATTATATCATAGTGCCTATCCCTGATACTTATTACAGTAGGTGATACTAGTACCTAGGTCTACTTAATGCATGTCATTCATGTCTCACATGCGGGACTTGGCGGGTATATACGTCAGAAGTTATAGGTAGGCAAGAGATTCGGAAACTCGGAGACTTTTCTTTGCCGATGATAAATCCAACAGAATTGATGTTGCCCCGGGTCCCGTACCCTGTAGACACCTAGGTTAGTAACTTTAGGGTAGATAGGTAGAAGACGCCAGAAATATGTGACAGACAGAAAACGATTGATTTGGAAGCGCAATTCGTATCTGGTCTATCAACTAGTTAGTAGTGTAGGTCAATAAAAATATCGCACTTAAAGTCAAGTCGTCCTCCTACCGAACGATGGGCAAACAAGACATCAACATCAAGATGGAGGAAGCACGGGAACCAAGCGTATCGGCGGACCAACAGAGCGTCTCTTTCCTCCGACGCTTCACTTACCCCGCCACATGGAATCGTCCCGCGACGGCGCCGCCAGCAACGAAATATCCATCTATCTCGAGCATCCCCAAGATATCGCCAGAACGACTAGCCCTCGCCTCGACTGACGACGACGACGACAACCCCTCTTCGGATTCGACGAAGAAGAAAAAGACGATCCTCTACCTCGCGTACGGGTCCAACTTATCAGCCCAGACGTTCCTCGGCATGCGCGGGATCCGTCCCCTCAGCCAGATCAACGTTTCCGCGCCGGCTTTCGACTTGGTCTTCAACCTTCCAGGCATGCCATACATGGAGCCATGCTTCGCCAACACGCGACCGCGCCAGATCCCGAACAACACACCAACACCAGCCGCTTCCACGACGCAATTGTTATTATCACCATCGGACCGCGGCCCCACATGGTCGAAAGGTGTATACGGCGTCGTCTACGAGGTGACGCCCGAAGATTACGCCACCATCATCAAGACGGAAGGAGGTGGTCAGGGATATCAAGACGTGCTGACGCCGTGCTTCGAGCTACCGCCCGATCTGCACGTGCCCGAGAAGCCGGTCGTTCCGAGACCTTTCTTGGCACATACGCTGTATGCGCCGGACTTGTCTCATGAGGAGGGTCAGGATCGGAAAGGGTTTCCCGGCCGTCTCTTCACTCCCATACACCGGAATGACGCGCAGCCGTCGGCCCGGTACCTAAAGCTTATCCGGGACGGTGCGCGGGAACACGGCCTCCCGGAGGATTATCAGACGTACCTTTCGCAATTGCGGTCGTACACCGTCACCCGGACCCGACAATATATCGGGCGCATATTGTTCCTGTTGTTCTTTTTGCCGTTGGTAGGGCCTTTTATGGTCCTTGGCCGGTTGTTGGCCGACGAGAGTGGGCGCACCCCCCGCTGGCTTGCGCTTGGTACTACGGCTGCTGTGAATGTTAGTTGGATCGCGTATGATTGCTTCTTTAGGCCGTTATTTGGGGATGGCGAGCGGACGATGACTGATGATGGCGACTGCGGGGATGATGGTTTCGCGTATGAGAAAGTCGTCGATTACGGGTCGGTTGGATACGTAGGGATTAAGTCGAACGCAAGGACAGATGTAACGCAAATACCCAAGATAAAAACAATCGGTAATGTTTTACATTAGATAGATAGGTGGATAGGTAGTCATTACCGGTAGAAAGTGCAGGGCAATGTGTATACATACTATGTGCGGATTAGGTATACGGGTAGGCGCATGGTTGCAATCATGTATCGCGAAGATCACGCCATCGTCATCTTGAATGGCGAGTGGTCCGGGGATGCCGGCTAGTACGACCGAGCTCTCGATGCGCATTCATATCATGAGGAATGGGGATGGGTGGGCAATGACAATGCTGAAAGGAATATCTTCCAAAAAGGTACCAGTGGAAGCAGTAAAATTAAAACAAATCTGTACGCTCCTATTATGCCACCACATTAAGTGTATCATCATAATCTAGTCAGACCCAAACATGCCGTCGTGATAACGTATCTCCCGAGAATGCCGCTCGCTGGCTAACGCCCTCTAGGTCTAATCATCACCCTTGTTCCCCAATTCTTCTATATCCGATTGTCGCGCAACAAACAACTAGATCAGCCTAGGCCTCTATGATTGGGCCTTGGCCAATATCGCCGGGATATCTTCCACTGTTTTCTTGCCCTCTAGGATGTCGTACACTGCAGTGAACAATGGATATTCGTTTTCTTGGCCGCGCTTCTGCAAAAAGGAGTATACTTCGGCTGCCGTGCTCGTTCCTTGTAGCTTCTGACCGTTCAATTCCTTTTGCTCGATTTCTTGCACCGACACGCCCCGCTCCACGGCCATCCTTGCGCCATTGAAGTTTCGACCTCCAGAGCAACTGGTGATCAGGTCGGCAACGCCGGCACTTTCCTTGGTGAAGGTGTCCGTGGCAACGGTCTCACCAAAGAACTCCTTTCCAAACTTAATCATCTCCAGCAAGCCGACGCGCATAATGGCCGACTTGGCGTTGTTTCCCCAGCCTTTGCCCACGACGAAGCCGGCGGCCAAGGCAACGATGTTCTTGAGGGCACCGCCAAGAGAGGTGCCGGCTACATCGGAGACCATGCTCACAAGGAAATAAGGCCGCTGGAACAACGCTTTGAACGTATCGTGGTCTAGCGGGGGATACTCGGGAGGCACAGGAGTCAGGCGGGTCTTACTAATCCTGCCACGGGCGTCTCTGTGCTGCATATCGGCCAAGGGTGTTATGCTCAGGTCCGCAGCGTCCCGTGGGGAGTTGCGAGCGGGCGTGGCAGAGCGGGGCGTGGTAGCACGGGAGGGGTTGCGCGAGTTATCCATCGGCGGCGGATCATATGCGATTGTAGTCTCGGACAGCTTCTCTTCCGCAATCTCAGTGGCCAGATTGGCGCCTGAGAGGGCACCACAATATATGCCCAACCCGTCTCCGATCCATTCCGAGAAAAGAGAGACGCCTTCGTCTGAAACATCGACACCCTTGATGCAAGATATCGCACGGGCATACGGGACAACCTTCCCTTTGAGTTGGGAGCAGATCCTGTGGATGAACTGGTGAGGGAGGTTGAAGATTAAGATGGAGGAGTCGCGGACGGCGTCTTCGAGCGAGGGGTTTGCGACTAGGTTCTCGGGCAGTTTGATTTTAGGAAGGTACTTGATATTTTCGTGGTGCGTGTTGATGACGGTTGTGAGTTTCTCTGTCTTGCCATCGTACGTAACCTCTTCCTCATACACCCACATCTGCACCACCTCTTCAAAAAGCTCTGGATGTTCCTTTGTGTTCTCAGCGGCGATTTTTGCTATCGTCGAGCCCCTATACGACACATCTTGTTAGCCCACGCAACGCCCGCTATTATATTATCGCGGGGCTACACACCAGTTCCCCGAGCCGATTACTGTGACCTTATGCTTCTTGTCCGCTGGTCCATGGCCGTTGACGTTCAACAATCCCGAGGCCATTTTAGGCAAATGATAGGAAAACTGTCTGGTAAAACGTAGTTGCTTTGGCTGAAAGATTGGTGACACAAATGCTGAATGCACAGAGCGGCGCGTTGTTCGAGATAGACAAAGGACGAAATTCATAGATAAATTGAAGTCAAGAGGGTATACCGAGAAAAAGGCGGTGATCTACAGGTAACCCGAGTACAAGGAAAAAATTGTTGGGCCTCGATAGGATTTGATCAAAGTCTTCTAGGTTAGACGTACGAGTACGATGGGAAGCGTTGAGCATGTGATAGGTCGAGAAAGTACCGTTTAGGAGGAAATCGCCGGTTTCTACCTACCTCTACAGTCCCTCAGTGACGCAAAAAGATGGACAAAATCTTTACCGCCTACCCTTTCTTACCAGCGACATGGGATGAATGCGACCCAGCGGGAGTCAGGACAGCGGTTGAGCCGAGCCCCCGCTATTGATAAAAATATATGTAATGATTGGCCAGAACATGGTAACTAGTGAGATGCCTAGGCTAGGCTAGGTACTTAGTATCAAGTACATTTTAGCCACCGGTTACGGGGCTGCCGGGCTGTCGGGCTAGGCCGAAAGAACCTTCTTCTCCTCCAAATACTTCCCAAGTTCCCAGCACGTACACCGCTCTAACAACTAGGTGGCATTACCTACCTACTCGTATTGCAAAAACACATTCGACAGTGGCAGGTGCTCCATGACTGCGGTGCCTACATCAGGTTATATAGCCACATAGCCAGGTACTTGCAGTAGTTGCACAATCTTTGTGCCTTCAGCTGTACCCGTATTCCAAAAGTTGAACAATACTTATCTTTTTTAGTATCTAATAGCTAGATAGGTGAAGATCTTGACTTTGACCCTATAGTGATCTCGATAATGATCTATAACCTTACGAGTAGTTATGAGATCTAAAAGCAAGGTGGGTTTCAACTAACCAAACCTAGTATCTACTGGTATGATCCCAAGGGGAGGGGAAGCTCATCCGCCAGAGGCGATAAGGTGCGACTAAGACGTGATCTTCAGGAACGCAAAAAAAGTTCACCGGTGGTTATTGCTAATTACCTATCTACTTAGTATCCAGGCACAGGCACGTCAAGGCACTAGATGTGATGCTTACTTATACTCGTAAAGCAAGGTGCACATATCCAGGCATTACCTTCGCTACTACCAAAAAAGGATATAAGCTTGCACTAGGGTATCTAGATTTCAAAAGTAATAAAAAAGGTGATTCTATTCTATACAGATCTATTTACTCTAATCCCCTTATTTAAATGTAAATAACAAGGATTTAAGGTTTATAACTATAGTATAAAAGTTACTTATTAAAAGAGTTACTTTTTAAATTATAAGATTTATAAGTAGGTCTAATAAATAAAATTAAAAAGTTTTAATAATTAAAGCTTTTAAAATTAGAAAATTGTAAATTTAATTTTAATAAATAAACAAAAATAAAGAAGTTTGCGCTTTGTAGTTAAAAGATAAAGCTATTATAAGCTTGCTAAATAAAGCAATAAGTAGCAAATATATAAAGTTAAGCTTAATTAAATAGTTAATAAATGCGTATACTTGTTTTTATAAGCAATACTAAGTTATTTTTTTAATATAAATATTTTTTTTATAGTTTAAAAACTTTTAATAAATTTTTATAATAGTTATATAAAAATATAAAAAATTTATTTAAGTTAATTAATTAAAATAACAGTTTGCTAAAATGCTTTTTAATAATAAAAAGATCTTTTTATTATAAAGCTAGCTTTTATAGCTTTTTTTTATATAATAACATTATAAAATTTTTAAGTTAAATTTTTAAAATTCTTATATTATATTAATATTTTTTAAATTTACGTTTAATTAATATACTTTTTAAAATGCTTTTTTAATTTACTTATACTTTAGTTATAAGCTTTGCTTATAATAATATAAGCTTATTTTTTATTAGTAAGTTAAAGTTTTTAAAAGCTAGTAAAGTTTTTAAAATAGCTTAATTAGCTAATAAAAACTTAAATTTTAAAAATCTATAAAGTATAATTTTATATAGTATTTTAATTAGTAATAATTTAACTAATATTATTAGTTTGCTATTATAATGCAAAATTGCCTTATATAATTAATTTGCTTATTTTATAGTTATAAAAGTAATTTTTTAAGCATTTATTATAAAATCTTTATATAAGCTTTTACTATTTTTATAAATTTATAAAATCTAAATAGTAAATTAATAAGCTTAGTACTTATTTTTTAAAGTACTTAATTAAATTTATTTAAAATAAAAGCTTTTTTAAAATTTATATATACTTTTAGTAAAGTAACGCTAATAAAATACTTTTATTTTATAACTTTTACTTTTACTATATTTTTTTTATAGTTTTTTATAAGTATTGCTTAAGCAAAATAGCTAAAATAATTTACTAATAGCAAATAATAACAATATTTTTTAAATATTTTTAAAAATAGTTTAATAAAATTTATAATAATTATTTAAAATAGTACTATTACTATAATAAAAAAATTAAAAGCTTTTAGTATAGCTAGCTTATACTTTATATAGCGCATATATTTTAGGTAATAATTTTATATATTTTTTATTATAGTTAGCTAGTATACTAACTTACTTATTTTTTAAAATATTATTATTACTAAAAAATAACTTAAATTATTATAAGCTTGCTTAAAAGCTTTTACTACTTTATTTTAACATATATACAACTTTTATATTTTTTGCTATTAATGTTTAAGCTAATTTTTATAAATTTAATAATTTTATACTTATTTAAGCAATACTTTTTTTTTTATTTTATTTAATAAATTATAATATTTTTTTTTAAAAGCTTGTAAATGTTTAAATATTATAATTTAGCTTTATACTTTAAATTATAAATAAAATTTTTAAAACTTAATATTAAGTTACTTAGTAATTAAAATCTATTTAATTTATTAAACTAATTTTATATAGCGTAAAAATATAATTTTAAGTTTACTTGTTTAGCAGCTTAATAGTTAGCTTTAATTAAAGCTTTTGCTTTTTTTTTTAAAAGCTTTAAAAAAATATTTTTATACTTTCCTTTGCTGTTTTTTTAAATTTATTTGCTATAGTTATTTAATTTGCTAAGCTTTTTTAAAATATTAAAATTATAGTTATTTTTTTTAAATATTATTTTTAATAAAGTATTTGCAGCTTTATTTTTTTAAAAAAAATATATTAAATTTAAATATTTAATTATTTAAGCTTATTAGCCTATTTAGCATAAATACTTTTATAATATATTAAGTTAATAAAAAAGCTAAGTAGTAAGTAATTAGTATATATAACTAACTATTTTCTAGGTAATATAATAAAATATTAAATATAACAACGTAAAAGCTTTATAATAACTAAAAGCTTTTTTTTATATGTTTTATAGTTTTTTTAAGTCTTTATAAATAAAAAACTATTATATATTAAGAAAATATTAATTTTTTCCTAAGTTTGCATAATAAAAAATCTGCTTTTATATTTTAAAGCATTAGTAAATGCCTTTACGTTTTTATTATAAATATGTTTATATATTTTTATAATAGCTAAAAATTGTATTTTTAACAAGTTAAAAGCTAAAGCTTTTAAATAACCTTATTGCTATTTAATAAATTTAGTTAATTTAGTTAATAGTTTTGCAATTTTAGTAACATTTTTAATTTATTTGCATATATAGCTAATAGCTTTTAAAAATAATCTTATAGCTATTTAATTTATTAGTATAAGCTATATTTAAATTTTCTTGCTTTTTTTTAATATTACTTATAAGCTTTTATAAATATAATAAAGCACTTTTAATGCTACTATTTTAATATATTTAAAGTAAATTTTTTTAAAAGATAACTTTAATATAGCTTATTTTATTTTTAGCAAAAAATTAAGCTTAATAAATTCTTATTATGCTTAAAAATCTTTATAAAATAAAAGTATTGTTGGTCTAGCTAGGGGTTAATATGATTATAACACGTTACTATTTATAGTACTATGTTAACTTAATTAATAAAAAGGAAAAGGAAGTTATAAGGACTTTTTTTAGCAAGTTTTATATAGCTATAAAGGTTTGTAGTTAATTAAGACCTATTAGCAATATAAGAAGAATACGTATACCTTATATATTTAATACGTAAAGGACGCGTACTTTTTATATACTAGTTACGTACTATATATGTACACTGTGCGTATACTTTTTTAATAAGGTAAGTTTAACGCAATTTATAATAAATATATAAAAAACTAAATATTTATATTTATAAGATATTTGCGTTTTAATAGTTTTAATATAGTTAATAAAGTTAAAGGTATTAAAAGAAATTCTAATACTTGCTATTTTTTTTAACTACATTTTTATTTTTTTATGCTTTTGTTTTTAATTTATAAGCAATTTACTATTGCTTTAATTTTTATTTATATTTAATTTATTATAATAAAAAACTTAAGTGCTTAGTTAAAAGTCTTTTTTATAAACAAATTTGCAAGGTTATCTTTTTTATTAATTTAACGTACTTTTATAATCTTTTTTTTTTATAAGATTTTTATAGCAACATTACGTTAATTATAAAGCGTTTTTTTTTACGTACTTTTAAATTTTATAAAACATTAGTAAAGCAACTTAAAATTAATATAAAGTACTAAAAAAATTAAAAGTAATTTAAGTACTTTAAAGATTAAGTATAAAGTAGTATATAAAGCAATAATACTATTAACTTTATTAACTATATTATATAGTTTACTAGTAAAAATAAATTAAATAATATGCTTATATTTACTTAAGTTTTAGTATATAATATTGCTAGTAATTTTATATTTATTTTGCTTATAATTTAAAATTAATTTAGTAGCAAAAATAATA
>MU401491.1:235256-245444 GCA_022579005.1 Poronia punctata | reverse complement strand
AAAAGCTATATTTATTAGCTAACTTATTAATAAGCTTAGTATTAATTTAAAATAAAAGCATATTATTATTTAATATAATAACTAGCAAACTATTAGTTTAGTAAATAAAAATATTATAATATTTAAAATAAAATTATAATATATTAATATATATAACTACTAGCTATATTAAAAAATAATTAATAAAATATTTTAAGTAGTTTATATATTAATAAATTTAATAATAGTAAATAGTTTTATAAAGTTTTTAGTATAAAATAAATAAGCAAGCTTTTTATAATAAATTAATTTAGTTATTATTAAAGCTATTTAAATTAAAATTAACTAGCTTATTACTATAAAAGTGCAAAAAAACTAAAAAAATAAATTAAAATAATTTAAAATATTATAACTATTATTATAAAAGCTATAATATTATAAAATAAAAGTATTATTTATAGCTATAAAATAAATTAGTATG
Source organism: Poronia punctata (assembly GCA_022579005.1). Taxonomy (NCBI): domain Eukaryota; kingdom Fungi; phylum Ascomycota; class Sordariomycetes; order Xylariales; family Xylariaceae; genus Poronia; species Poronia punctata. Next base: position 244,984 of record MU401491.1, on the reverse strand, counting down.
TTAGCTTATTTTAAAAAAGTATATTAAATCTAATAAGTTATAAAATAATAAAAATTAATATAATGCCTATATAGTAAAAGTTATATAACTATAGTAAAAACTACTATAAAAAAAAAGTCCTTTTATAAAAGGTCTTTCTTTACCTATTTAGTATATATAGATTTTATAAAAAAAAGAAGTTTTACCTTCTTATGCGTACATTAATTAATATATACAATTTAGCTATTCTGCTAGTTCTAACACATACGACCTCTTTAAGTGGTATTTACCGTCGATTATTCCCAAACCAGAAATAATGCCTCGGCACGCTTAAAAGATGGTGTTACAGAGAACATAAAAAGCCAAGTGTTATCCTACAACTCAGGCGGTATGAAAGCGGCACAGGATGACATCTTACTCGTACGTCTTGCGTCTTGGAGCCGAGTTAGTTGGACCGGGACGTTGGTGATTTCGCTGTAGAGTGTAGGTAGAGTCATTCGATAGTACTCGTATGTTCTAACATGACACAATCGCACAACTACAATCTGGCTAAACTGACCGCCAACTGTTAAGATGCCTACGGATAGCTGTACCAAATAAAAGACACGGGCAAAATTGTTTCTTTTTTTCTCTTCTTAGAATCCCGCTACAGAATTCATCCCAATCAAGGCCCCCTGCATGCTGACATTGGGTTTGCCAAGTACTCGTACGTATAACTCACAGTCGGTCTCGGTTTCGCTATCGTTCCCGGGTAAGGTATGGTGGGGTGCATCGCAAGCGCTATCTAGGGAACCTGGTGATCCCGCGGCAATTTAACGCAAGGCGAAGTAAGGGCGTACACGTAAAAAAAAAAAAAAAAAAAAACATTTTGTTTTGGTTTTAAATGTCCAGTAAGACTACATCTGCACCACAAATGTAGAATGTTAGGTTGGTACCTAGTCCCGGTCTCGGATTCGTTTCGACCAAGAGTCGGTTTCGGAGGCACCTCGGGTGGATGAGCAATCTAACCTAGAAAGTCATCAATCTTTAAAGAAAAGACAAAAAAACCGCCAACATCCGCGCGCATGACGAAGGAAGGATGATAATAGTATATCTAGTTGCCGATACCTAACCTACTTACCTACCTAACAGGTTAGCATCCTCGTCATTGCCCGTCGAATGGGGGCCGGGTTTAGAGGGGTAGGAAAAGTTGCTTGTCGCGGGGCGGGATGCGGGAACGGCCCGTTCGCGTTCAGTCATGCTACAAGCCGGTTGGTTTCTATCCTTGACTACATACCTATAAAGTGTTAGAACATGATGCGAAAAGATATGTGAATATATATATATAATAATATATATGTAGCGACAGGTACAAGTAGTTATGTAATTACGTATTGATGCCCACCTACTTACATACCCAGTCTACGCTCGGGTGAAGCAAAGTAGGTACCTAGCGTAGGTATACATTAGTCTAACGGGTAGATCCTCTCCCCCTTCCTGAACCCCACCCCCACCGGCCCTACAAGCTGACGTAGTACGGTAGGGCTGGCAGTAGGTTAATCTAGGAAGTAATGTATTTAATCCATCGTCTTTACATGTACTAGTTTTTTTTGGCGTTTCCCATGTATTCACGCTACGCGCCTAGAGAGGGAGAAGCAGAAGAAGAAGGACGTAGAGGTACGACATCTATTTTATCACCAGTGGGCCTCAATGGCCGTCTATATACAGTACATCATCCAACTTCGAAACTTAACTACCTAGTATGTAACATCCACAACACCGAATTTCGCCCCCGGAAAGACAGACCTCAAGAATCATGCCAGCCATCCTGCTGCCAAATCTCCCCCATCCAGCAACCCAACCTAGTAGTGTAGTTTCGTCGCATTGCGCGGGATAGTATACTTATCACACTCAAACACCTTCGCAATCTTGCGAATCCCATCAAGCGCAGCACAATCCAACAACGAGCTATCCGGCACGCGAACAGTAAAGCTCTCGACCTGCTCCAAAACCGGGAAGTTGATCTCCGTAACATTATCCGCGATGAAGATCTCCCCGGCCTTTGTCAGGAGCGGGAACTCGATCTTTTCCAGCCGCTTGTTATTACTAATCGTCAATCTGCCAATCGTCTTCAGAGCTTCGAAAACGACGGCGGGCATTAGCCAATTACTCTTGATCTCGATCTTGTCGGCGCTTTCGAGAGCGGGGAAACCGTCGTAATAGAACTCGCCCTCGTCGAGTGTCGGGTAATCGGCCGTGAAACCGCTTAATTCGGTCGCGGTGACGGAAAAGTTGGAGATGTGAGACACGTGGGGGGCTTTCCATGCGAAGAGGCCGTACAGCTCGATTTGTTGGATGCCGGTCCATTCGAGGTTGCCGATTTCCACGAGTTCGGGGAAACTGGTCTGGCTCGAGATGGCTGGGTCGGCGAGGGAGTAGCCGCCGATTTTGGTGACGTTTGCGGCTGCGACGAATTTGAGGATCTCGTTGTTGTGGGCGGTGATCTTGCCTTGGATCTCGGTGGGGCCGTCGAGGATGAAGTAGACGAATTTGGGGTCGATGATTATGTCGCCTTTGATGATGTCGCATTGTTCGAGTTCTTTCAGTTTGTCGAATCCGCCGTCGTTGTCGATGGTGATGGTTTCGCCTTCTTTGCCGCAGTCTTTTGTCGGGGTTAGTAGTTGGTATGAATAGAGGAGATATAATCGTAATTATTACTGTACTCACCGGCGAGGGCCTTTCCAAGGATGGAAAGGGCAAAGATGGATGGTGAAAGCTTCATGTTGGTAGATTGGTCTTCTCGTCTAAGTTGTTAAACGAGGAGGTTGAATATGTTTCTTGATGTTATTCAAGTTTTAACAAACACAACCTCGACAGACTCAATGACTTTTATATTATATCGAGATGACACCATCCCAGGATATTGCTGGCGTCGCCATCATCGTTTAATTTGGAGTTGATGCATCTCCAACGCCCGTCTACCGTCCCATTGAGGCAGGAGGTGAAACCCTTTGGTAATAGATCTACAGAAGTTTACGAGTATAAAGTATTGTCACATACTCTTCAACTATTTTTCTCTTTTATTTTTGGTCTAGAATAGTTCCAAGCCTCGTATTGCCCCCTTCTCTTTGGCATGTTGGATGAAATACCTACAGGTAACTGGGGAAAGCTGAGTCATTATGGAGAGGTGAAATCCACATTGGACGGCTCCGCCTTACCAAGCATCAAGGGTATGGCTATCTACGGATTGGTTAAATCCTCAACTCACGAGTAAGGCTTGGAAAGAGCGTTCCTATTAAAACATCTTTATATCCGAGGTATATATCATTTGCATCCCGTTCCTTCCAATAAATGTTCGTATCACATTATCACGACCCGCTCCCAAGCTCATCCATTATATTTATAGAAATACTGCAACGGATCCACTTCTGTATACCTTAGGTAATCCATCCTACGTTGCCGTAGTCTCATAATTACCCCCTCCAATAGACGAAGAACGTGCCTCCTTTTGCTTGTCAAACTGTCTCGAGCCACGGCGGGTTGTTGTCACGGGCGAGACCAAGTCGGAAGCCGCATCATCCTGCCATCCCAAACTGCCAACCGTCGAGACAAAGGGCGAATCGAGATGGTCATCGCCCTCCTCTCTCTGAACCTGCTTTTTCGATCCGGGCAAGTCACCCAGCGTGGATACCGCCTCTTTACTCAACGGCGGTCTCGTCACCTCCGTACCCGCCAACTCGTGCAAGACTGGTGTCGGTTCCCGTGCGGGTTGACTGTCTATCTGCTGGACCTGGGTTTCTTCGCCATCCAACTCCGGCTGACCGTTCTCTCCCAACACGCTCGTCCGATGACTCTCCCCGTTACTTCCGCTGTTTGTGACGATGGGGCTGACCCTGTGACTTGTCCCTGCCTCGGTGCTGGTGCCTATCGTGTCGGGTGAGAAGTACTTGCCCGTCCGCGTCGATGCGTGGTTGTACACCGGGCCCGTTATCACGTCCATATCTGGTTCCGGCTCCCGTGCTGCGTACCTCTTCTTCTTGCGCTGTCGGTGGATGCAGTAGAAGATTATGGCGGCGATGAGAAGCGCGCCTACTACGGCTCCGACCACGATTCCGGCTATGGCGCCCCCGCCCAGCGAGGAATCTGATCCCGATGCTGATCCTGATCCTGATCCTGGCCCGGACCCCGGTGTGGTGCAACTGTCGGATGAACAGTCATCTTTTGATAGTATAGTTACGATTTCCTCCTCGGCACCCGCTCGCCACGAACAGGCTGAAACGTTGAAGATTTGCCGTTCGTAATCGGCTGTGAGATATCTATGCTCAAAGGTTAGTGCTGCGATGGCTCAAAGTGCTTCGCCTTACTTACGCTTCTTGTAGGAATGTGCGGCCTAGTGTGTATTGCGTCTCGTTGGCCGCGCGCTTTAAGGGGAAATAGTAAGTAGGTTCGTCTACTAAGGGGTACTCGGCCTTGAGGTCGAAAGCGGCGTAAGGTAAAGTGATCTTGACAGCGTCACCGCCCGACATGACATCGGAGATTCTAAATGTCACTTCGGCGTCCGAGTTGAGCAACTGGTCGTGATGGGTCTCGTTTACTAGGTACAAGCCACTTTTATCGTCGAGCGTGAGGCCGAATGCCTCTTCGAAAGCGTCACAAACCTTTTCAGGCAGCCACAAGTTAGGATCGGTCGAATCGATGAATATGTCGATGGGGTCTGATAGGAGGGTGTCGGATGTCGTCCCGCTGTAGCTGATGGATTGGAGGACCACGACTAGATCTCGGGTAAGATCGCCGGCCATGGTGAACGAGGCCGAGTTCTCGATGAATCGCGAAGTGTCGTAGCCGGAGAATATCAGCTGTCCGTATACCTGTTTGAGACGGTACTTGGCCCCGGCTGTATAACTCCAGCTCAAACTGGGGATATGGCCTTGGTCTTTCAGCGTGGTCAGGAATGAAGGCGCAGAGTAGTTCCCGATGGAGGTGAAATTGACGGGCTGGCTATTAAGTCCGAATGCGCCACTAGAGAATCGTACAAGTTAACATCTCTCATCGTATAGGGGCTGATTGCGGACAGGTCGGCATCGACCGAGATAACAGAAAAAGTCCTTACAGGTAAAAGTGGTCGGCACTCGTGACACCGGCAACGGTCTGGTTTTTAAGTCTCGGCCCAGTTAAACCAAGTCCTAGTGTCTCTAACCCAAACTCGGCTTCTTGATAGTACCCCAGATTTGCTTCAAGGCCAACACCGTCGGCATTTATGCCGTACTTGCCCACCTTTGTCCAGCTGGAGGAGTCTTCTGGGTTAAACAGTTTCCCTCTCGAGACGGCACAGTTGTCTGGGACTTTCTCAAAGGTGGAATCTGAACATCCTCCGTCTGATAAGACGACGAATGTTTGGGGAGAAGCGGTTGATACGGTGACTCTGACATCTTGCTCGTCGGATCCGACTCGAAGATCGACTGTGATGTTGGTCGTTAGTAAAAAGCAAGAAGCGATACGAGTTCTCGATGCGACAACGGGAGAAGAACAGATGGTCTGGCCTAGACTATTGAGACGTGTCTTCAAGGGGGCTATATGATTTCGCGATGAGTGGCAAAGCATCAACGAGCAGCTTACATGTACTCCATGGTCCGTCATTCCCTTCACTAACATATTTCTGTTAGCATGCAGCAAATGAACAACCGAGACTATGGTCAAACATACAAATATTGACTTGGTGGTACTGATAATGCTTTAGGTCTATCATCTGATGAAGCTCTCTTCGTACGAGCTGATACACAAGGGACAGCAGTCCATGTTAACAGCAAAGCCAATACACCTCGATCATATATCATCTTTTTTTTTTCCTTTTTTTTTCCTTTTTTAGGATGAGATGTAAGACGTGGGTATCGATCAGTAATTCGACACGAGTCGAGACATTTGGGAGATGCGAATTCGAAATGCCAGACTTGATTGACCACTTTTGGTGGCGTTATACTGGCGGCGTGAACGTGTCCGACTCGTATCAATGCTGGGAGAAAACAAAATGAACAAGGCAGCTTGGCATAGTCACGGACTACGGACACATACTATAGTAGGTATCTTGTATGTCGTTCATAATCATATGCACATCCCAACTTTGCTTCCATCAAGGGTCCTGAATCCTATAACAGGTTAAATCACCGAGGCAATATAGCCGTTGCTCTCTTAACGCGTTGGGCTATGAACTGTTTTTAGCCAGCTTGTTGCTAACATACAGCATTTCACGTATTCGTACAGGAAGGAAGGGGCAGTATCTGATCTGGCACCTGCAGTTCTGGCTTGGATACTACATCATAGCCAAGCACCCAAGCTCGGCTAACGTTGGACAGGGATGTTGCCAACTCCACAAACACACAAACGGCAGATGCAAGCCATCGTCATCGAGATCCTTCCCCTACCCAGATTGACCAATCAGAGTCTTTATCCTGTACGCCAACTCATTCTCCTGTCCTAAAATGGCAAGTGCTCAACATGACAACAATCTCTTTTTGGTATCGCTTAATCGCAACAACAACGTTCTTGGAAAGCTTCTCGGCCCCAGCTCCAATCTCCAGTCCAGCTCTTCGGATCAACATCTCTTTTATTTCTCAGTGACAACATCAACACGTAAAACCGGACTAGGGTTGCATTTCAAGGGTGGAATCGCCGATGGAGCTGTTGATAGCTAATAAATACAATATTGCTCCTGGACCATTTTGTTCCTGGTTTTCTCCGATTTTCTGCATATTACTACCATCGCTTACAAGTACAATCTCTGGCAACACTCGCTTTGCCTTTGTGTGTAAAACAACATTTGAAGAGTAGAGTTGTTTCTCTGTAGGCTTGTGTTACAACATACAAGCCACGTGAGTCGTAACACCACATCTCGACTTTCACCGTCGCTAGCATCTCTTTTCGTGTCTTATTCGCTTAAGACACCTACCTACCTATACCTAGTCTTTCGTTCTTGTCGTGGCAGTGTAGTACGATATCAAGATGTCTGCCACTCATCGGTCTTGGGCAACAGTTGGCTTGCTCGCCTTTGGGGTTGGAAGCGCAAGTGGTAATAGTATGTCCTCTTACCCCTATTTTCTATCTTTCGTATAGCCACGACTAACACTTGTATCGTTCAAGTCGTAAATCCATACCCGTACCCATCATATAGTGTACCGGGTGAAGAGACAACCCTCACACTACCTACACTCTCGTTTCCTCCTACTGAGACGGAAACATGGGGTTATCCTCCCACCACCTATCCACCAAGTAGCTATCCTCCTAGCAGCTATCCTCCTAGCAGCTATCCTCCTAGCAGCTATCCTCCTCCAACCTCGGCTTCAACCATCTCACTACCAACCGTGAGCTGGCCGACTTGTCACGCGACCGTCACCATCACCGTATCGGAAACCTTGACAATAGTAACGCCTAGTCCCACTACCACTACGGAGACGGAGACGGAGACCGAAACAGAGACTGTCACCACGGTCATTCCGACTACTAAGCCCACCACAATAATAGTCCCGACTACGAAGCCTACTACCATTCCCACCACTCTTCCGACGACCATCACTATTCCTACCACTATCCCCACCACTCTTCCGACAACCATCACTATTCCCACGACCCTCACTACCTCGGTTTATGAGGAATGTCCCAAGACATGCAGCGTGTAAGTGATCTCTCATAAAGCTGTGATTAAGTATTCTTACTAATTCATTTCCCAGAGAGGCTGGTACCGTCCGACTATTCTACTGGCCAACCAGCGAATCCTACACCTATCCCTCTACATGGGTCGATGAGGGACTAGGCTATACATTGTAAGCTTCTCTTTTCCCCTCTCTATTAGTTTACTTTCTCTTACTAATGACAAAAAGCACATCCCCCTCCGTCTACATGGTAATCAACACAATCTACGGCACCAACGCGGCATCAGGCAGAGTCGGTCCGCAAGCAACAAACAAGATCTTTGCTGCAGATCTCGACGAACTCTCGACGATTGATGTCAAGGATGGTGCCACAAGACAGTTGACGTTGAATGATTTGAAGACAAACTGTCCTCAATCTGTCCCGGCCTCGGTCATTGCTACTACTATCCCGGATGGTCATTGCGATTTCAGTCTGTTGGCGCCTAGTACGGTTAAGGAGTGGGCTTCGCCTGTAAGTCTTTTCTTCTTTTTGTCCTTTTTATAATGGGAAATGCAGATGCTGACAAGAAGAAAAAGTGCAACGCATGCGGTAGACTAGGTCTCTTCGATCCTCCCTACGCCATCCCCACCATTGAGGCTACGACTACCACCGTCGTCGTCACAACTCCCACACCTACAGAGGAACCTACCGTCACGGAAGAACCTACCACTATCGTGACTCCGTCTCCTTCCTCTTCTCTGCCATCACCAACGGCTTCCACGACGGAGGAGATCCCTGTTACCTCGACTTTTATCCCGACCGGAGAGGTTCCGACCGGAGGAGAGAGTTCGACTGAAGAGGTCCCTACTACTACTTCGACTTTCATCCCGACTGGTGAAGTTCCTACGGGAGGAGAAACTACCACTTCGACTTTCATCCCCACCGGTGAAGTCCCCACTGGTTCTCCATATCCTACCGGTGTGCCGACAGGCGCTGCTAGCCAGGTTGCTGGATTCTGTGGTGCTGCGTGGTTGTTTTTGGGGGTGTTTGTTATGATTTGGTTGTAAAGATGATTACTTAATGAGTGGGTGTGTGTGTGTTTGTGTACTTGTGCTATGATTGGAAATGAAGATGAGAGATGAAAAAGGGGGAGAACAGAGCAAGCAAGAGATGTAAGGGGAAAAGAAAGAAATAACAAAAGGGGGGGCATATAATATCCAACTTTTTGCGAGATCTTTTTAGCAATACTTGGGCACTGATGAAACAAGACGCTCACAGTTTGCTGGCCCTTTAAATAGGTATATAATGAACAAAAACATAATTTGACCAAAAAAAGAAAAAAGAAAGGCTTCTGATACTATAGTTGGTTGGGCTTTTGCCTACGAGTATTTGTTTTGGAGATATTCATGTCATTACTGTGCGTACTGTATAAAAGATAGGTTTGTATGTAGACTAATAGTATCTTGAATATCCTATCATATCCCTCCATCCCCACAACGTAACCACAATAACCAAGACTTGTAACTTGATCAAAGCCCCCTAACAAATGAATAAACAAACAAACGCTGAAGGTTCATTCATTAGGCGCTAACCTAGGTACATCCAGCCAAATCAAGTTCTCCAATACACAAGCCCCCTATCCTATTTCACTCTTCCCCCGGTCTTTTTTTCTTTACATGGTCATACCAGGAAGCGCATCAAGCCCTGTTTATTTTCATATTCATTTGTCAGAAAGCAATCAATCAATCAAGCACAAAAAAAAAAAAAAAAAAAAGAAGAGGCGGTAAAGGTGGAGAGACTTACAACCCTCAGTATCCTCACCAATCTGATCCTTGACCGTACATTGATTAGCGACAGACATGGCCTGTTTCTGAATAGATCCGCAACCGTCGTAGAAGCATTCGGATTTATTCATTGCTCTCTGCAGGGAATCGCCTTTCCAGCCGAACATGTAGTCGGCGTGTGTGCCGTAGCCCTGTATTCTCCCCAAACTCGCATAATTAGCTTAAAATCTTTTTTTTTTTTTTTTTTTTTTTTTTTTTGGAATTAAATTGTGAGAAAATCCCCCCCCCCCCCCCCCCAAAAAAAATAGTATAGTAAGTTTATGGGGCAAGGTGGGGGGGGGGGGGGGGGGGTGGGATATTAAA